>VTFQ01000023.1:35090542-35230542 GCA_036281575.1 Ancherythroculter nigrocauda
AACTGGGGACTGGGCGTCCAGCTCTGGGCTGGGAGAACGGACAGGTATGGGTTGCCTGGTCTGCTCTGGACTGGGCGTGGTCAACGCAGTGGCCGAGTCGGCCTCAGTCGTTTGCTGGTAATCAGGGACCTTCGTTAGGAGCCTCTCCTCCTGTCCCTCAATCTCCCCGTTCCTAACATCCATCTCATCCTCCTCCGCCACTTCCACATGGCACTGAGAGCCGAGCGCCACTGCCGTTCTCTTGCGACTCTCTCCCAGTCCCAATAGGCAGTAATCATGGTCCCCGTATGCACGTTGCGTCTCACCCTTAGAGTCCGTGTCACCCGTTTGGCCCATCCTGCGCAGCTGGGCGTACAGTTCTGTCTGCTCTGGGAGCTTGCGTATGTGCGCCCGCGCCAGGCACGAGCTCTTGGTGGTGAGCTCAGCTTTTCCGTCTGGTTTGAAGAGCTCATCCTCCACTGGTTTATGAGGGGGTGTGGTGGGGGGAGTCAGGCCTGGAAAACACACACTCATTAATCACTACGACACACACATGAGCTCCACAGCCACATGCACTAGAATATCACCAAACATTCTGTTATTAGTCACAGTGCACAACAGGCAATGAACATAATTAATGAAGCTTACATCATGAGTCATATAATATTAAGCATGTGTAATATATAATAATGACAAATGAACTTGAATCAGTTTTTATATGTAGTGATTGTTAAGGCAGTTATCACCATTGCTATTGCTCATACAAACCTATAAAACTAAGCATTAAAGTTCAACAATCTATAAAAAAATTACTACAGTTCAAAAGTTTGGAGTCAGTACCATTTTTTTTTTTTTTTTTTTTTAAAGAAATTAAAACTTTTATTTAGCAAAGGCACATCTAAAGATACAGTAAAGACATTTTTAATGTCAAAAGATTTTAATGTCAAGTTACAAAAGATTTCTGTTTCAAATAAATGCTGTTATTTTGAACTTTCTATTCATCAAAGCATCCTGAAAAATATCATGTTTTCAACAAAATATGAAGCAGCACAACTCTTTTCAACATTGATAATAAGAAATGTTTCTTGAGCAGCAAATCATCATATTAGACGATTTCTGAAGGATCATGTGACACTGAAGACTGGAGTAATGATACTGAAAATTCAGCTTTTCATCACAAGAATAAATTACATTTGAAATTTTATTAAAATTAAATTTAATTAAAATAGTTTTTTTAAACTGTAATAATATTCTCAGTTCTACTGTATTTTTGATCAAATAAATGATTCCTTGGTGCATTTCAAAAACATTTTAAAAATCTTACCGACCCCAAAGTTTTGAAAGGTAGCGTAAATATAATTTTCATTATGAGAACACTCATTATTTGCTATGTAAATTGTAGAAAAACTGGCAAGCTACTAGCATGCGTGAGAACATATGAGGTGAATCAAGTGCTAACAGCTCACATGATGCCAAAAATGGCACACTTATAAAAATACCCCTGACTAAGTGCGTAATATTACCTGCTGTGCCACACAATTCCACACAGAGAGTCTGCTCAAAGGGCTTGTTGGCATACTGCGTGTCTCTGATCAGAAAAACACGAAAAGAGAATACAGAATCCATTAAACTCTTACATGGACAAGAAAAAGGATTGAGGCTCAAAAACACAATGCATCAGATTTACTGCTTTAGAGGTTTATATTTGTAGTAGGGTTTGATTGATCTGAGTTGTTTTACTTCACATCACATCTGAGCTATGTGTATGCACAGAACAACAAATGACTGTAATTGGTAGAAGAACCTCAGGGCTATTTATATACAAATTTTACTGTGAGAGACTGAGCGTTTTGTTATGTAAAAACTGCGACTCTACAAGCTTCCTCTAGGCAATTTTAAAGATGGACGGAGTCCAATGGTGGTCTTAAACTTTAGGCCTGGAAGTGATCCAGGGCTCTAGGATAGATTAGATATGAATGGAACACATACCCATTGGATTTGGACGCCAGCGGCAGACAGAGGCAGGAGCGTTTCTCTACAATCAGAACAACAGACAGTGTCATTGTTAGAGATCAGCACACACAGTTCCTGAACTGGCTCTCTGAAGATTAAAAATGTGCTTGATAGTACATTATAGGTTTTTCAGATAAGTGTTTGGCTTCTGGGCTCTTTAAAGCCCCAGTAAATAGATGGGTTTCTAAAGAACTACAGAACAAAAACATTCTTTGAGAAATTTAAAAAGATAAAGGAAAAACCATAATGTATTTTCTTTTTCAAATGTTTTAAACATATCAAGGTTTTTAGAGTGCTATACTTACCTAATTAACCTTTTTATTATTATATATAAATATATATATATTAGTGCTGTCAAATCGATTGATGTCAAATCATGATTAATTGCATGTAACAAAAGTTTGTAAATATATATATGCGATTAATCGTGATTAATAGATTTGACATTAATCGACTGGACAGCACTAAAATATATATATATATATATATATATATATATATATATATATATATATATATATATATATATATATATATATATATATATATATATATATATATATATATATGTGTGTGTGTGTGTGTGTGTGTGTGTGTATTTAAAAATATTTTTAGATTTTATTTTATCTTATTTTATTCTTTCTCTTGCATGCATTAACAAAAATTCCTAAACGTTACACCACAGTGACAGTGTGGACAAACATTTTCTATATATTATTTTAATATTTATGAATATTTATTTTATTTAATTAGCCATTCAGATAAATATCAAATTTAAATTGATATTTTATTAAATCTTGAATTCAGCATGTTCATTATGAATTATAATGTTGGTAACACTTTATTTTAGGGTCTTTTAACTAGTTGCTTATTAGCATGCATACTACTAGAATATTGGCTGTTTATTAGTAATTATTAAGCACATATTAATGCCTTATTTTGCATGACCTTATTCTACATTCTTAATCATACCCAATACCTAAACTTAACAACTACCTTACTAACTATTAATAATTAAGCAGTAAATTAGGAGTTTATTGAGGAAAAAGTCATAGTTCCCTATACTAAAGTGTTACCATATTACATATACATATATTTACACATTCAGAGACAAAAAAAGTGTCTTTTCATGTGAACCTATAGTTTAAGGAGTGAATGTGCAGTATTTTTCCCATGTGTGTTTTAAGGTGACTAATTTCTTACCGTCCCTGCAGCATGGGTTATGGGCTTCAGAAGCCTTGTGGGAGTTGGTCCTCTGGCTGCTATCAGAAAGAGGCTCAGTGGGAGGATGTTTGACCACATTCTCCTCTTCCCTGGATTGCCCAGCAATGGGCTCCAACCGCCCACAGTTCTCACGGACCTTCTTAGCGAATCGGCTGGGGAAGGAGGCTAGACGGCGGGAACGCCTGACTGAAAAGGAGCCTTCCTCTGGCTCGGGGCTTTTGGGGCGCTTTGCGGCCTTTTGCGAGCTCTCACAGTCTGAGTCTTTAGCTTCAGCTTTGGGCTGACGTGCAGGGGAGGAAGAAACGTCAGCGCCAGGCCGAGTCACTGCCCCTCTGCAGTGGATATAAGGGGGGCTGTGCATTCTGTAAGGCTTGCTTACGTCAAAGGAACTGACTGCCTCTAACAGCTCCTTGAGCAGGGAGTGGGCTTTGATTTCCCTGCGGCGAGTGAAGGGCACCCTTGGCCTGGTCCCACTGCTGGTCTGGGGGGGCGGTTTCTGAGAGTTCTGAGGAAGGCCACGGGGGACCTGCGGGTTCTCAGGCTTGGTCTTTCGCGCCAAAGCCTCACGCTCTTTGCGATCCCAGCTGGCCTGTTTGCGTATCGGCAGGCAGTACGTGTGCATGTATTTGATGAGTTCCACTACCGAGTGCAGTTCCTTCTCTGAGGAGAACTGAGGCTTTGCTGGCTCAACGCACACCATGCTCTCACTCTCACTGCTGGAAGACTCCTCCTCCTCCTCCTCTTCCTCTGAGTCACTGTCCTCTTCATCCTCCTCTTCCTCTTCCTCTGTGTCAGCAGAAGGCGTGTCCTCAGCCTCCCGTGCGGTGGTGAGGTGGCGGTGGAGTTCAGTGCAAAGACGACCGGTGGGCCTCACTGGTCGTGGCTTACGCTCCTGTGTGCTTGATTTGTCCTTCTGTGGAGGGAGAAGGAGACATTTAATTTAATCTTTTGATATTAAATACAGTAGAAATATAATAAAGCAATAAGCCTCAAAAGCCTGTCCATAACATGATTTCATTATGCTTGAGAGATTCTGTTTTTCATTGCGTAATGCAGAGTGTATTTGAGTGTAATGCAGAGGCTAGCGTATTTTTCCAATTGTTTTCAATGGGAGTGCTGGGTTTATAAAATGGCAGCTGCGTGACGAGATGCTGAGCGTTTTTTTAACCAGTCGCCAAGAGTTGAAGAATGTTCAACTTTGGGTAAAATGCAGTGCTTATCACTGTCACTTTTTACCCAGCCATCCAATCAGAGTGGAGGAGGAGTGGGACAATTACAACACCGACTAACCGCCACATTCTGCTTGTACAACGTCAACAGATGACAACAAAAAGCATAATAACAGAACAAAAGAGCCAGAGCAAATACTTTTTATCATATCTAGGTGTTTTCAGCAGAGCGCCTAGCATTTTAAGCTGGCTGGACACACAACCTTTATGAAAGGCTGTCAACGGTGATATCGTATAAAAGACAATATTCTTCAAGGAAGAAATTTTGTATTGGAGATACAAAATAAGAAATTAAGCATTGGCACATAAATGTGTTTCGCAAAGTTTGCTGTTGTGTGAACTATCACAAAAATAAACTATCACAAAAACCCAGTTTTTTAGCCCTCACACAAAATGATCAGCTAACGTCATTTCACTAATCATATCAGCACATGGGAAAGTGTGAACCAGTACTAGTCAGGTGAAATCACTCTATCATTATGATTGTATTATAAGAGCAGGTTGCTATAAAGGAGGGAACAAGTGTTTCCAATCATTGTGTTCTTGTGTTAGCAATGGTTCCCTCCAATGTAAGACGTGCAACCATCATTGCTTTCCATCAAAATGGCCTCACATACAAGGGAACTGCTGCAAAGAATATTGCACCTGAAAGAACCTTTTACCAAATCATCAAGAACTTCAAGGACAAAGGTTCAACTGCAGTGAAGAAGTGTCCAGAAAGCAGCAGGACTGTCTCCTCCTGAGGAGTCGGCTATGGAATCGTGTCACAACCAGTGCAGAGCTTGCTCAATATTGGCGGCAGAGGGGTGTGAGCGCATCTGCACGCACAGTGAGAAGACTTTTGGGCAGTGGCCTAGTGTACAGAAGGGCAGCAAAGAAGCTATCTCTTTCCAGGAAAAACATCAAGGACAGATTTAAATTCTGAAGGAGGTACAAAGATTAGACAGCAGACAACTGGTGCAAAGTTATTTTCTGGTGAAGCCACCTTCTGACTGGAAAATAGACTGTCTGGAGAAGAATAGGTGAAAGCTACCATGAGTTCTGTATCGTGCCAACAGTGATGCATCCTGAGATCATCCATGTGTAACCCCTCCTGTTTGAACCGCACACTCTAAGTGAGACTCGAACCCAGGTCCACCGGCATAGGAGTCGGGCGTTCTAACAAGGAGGATAAAGACCGCATCCTCTAGCATCAGTTTCTAGAGCGCCTCTTGGGATCAGGGGAGTGTGGTTTATACACACAGCTCTTACCGGCCTAAGTCCGTTACACTCACCCCCCTAAACCTCACTCCCATCCGGGTCACGGCACCAATGTAACCCCTACTGTTCGAGCTGCCCATTCTAAGCTTGACTCCAACCCGGGTCCATCTGCATGGGATTCGGTTGCTCTAACAAGGAGGCTCAAGACCACAGTCTCCAACGTCAGTCGCTAGAGCATCTCTTAAGATCAGGGGAGTGAGGCTTACACGCACAGCTCTTACCGGCCTATGTCCATTATACTCACCCCACCAAACCTCACTCCCATCCGGGTCACGGCACCAATGTAACCCCTCCCGTTCGAACTGTCCACTCTAAGTGGGACTTGAACCCGAGTCCGTCCGCATGAGAGTCGGGTGCTCTAACAAGGAAGCTAAAGACACGTGTACACAATTCTGCCCAAAAACACTTCCAGGAATAAAGAATGGTATCAAAACGTTCTGCAAGAGCAACTTCTCCCAACTATCCAGGAGCAATTTGGTGATGATCCATGCATTTTCCAGCATGATGGAGCACCATGTCACAAAGCAGGAGTGATAATAAAGTGGCTCAGAGATCATTACATTGAGATTTTATATCTGTGGCCAGACAACTCCCTGGATCTTAATCCCATAGAGAACCACAATCCTCAAAAAGCGAGTGGACAAGAAGAAGGCCACAAAATTGTGATAAACTCTGAGCAATAATAAGGCAATAATGGGTCACTGTAAGTCAGGTTTTGCCCAAGAAGCTGTTATCCATCAAGCCAGAGCGAATTGCAGAGGTTATGAAGAAGAAGGGGCAACACTGTAAATACTGACTCTTTGCATAAATTGAATGTTTTTGCCAACAAAAGCCTTTAAAATGTAGGAAATGCTTATCATTGTCTTCCAGTATACCATAGAAACATTCTACAAATACTGAAGCAGCAAACTTTGCAAAACACAAAATTTATGTCACTGCCAATACGTTTGACCACGGCTGCATACTAAATTATTAAAGCAACAACAAATCAGCTTCAATCAGATTTTACAGAAATCCAATCAGAATTTAATTTGTTTTACACATTTAGTTTACACAGTTTTGCTGTTACAATAAATAAAATAAACCACGTGTGCCAAAACAGTTTTAGCACTGTAATGGCAGAAGTAATAAACTAAAACCATTATAGTGCTAAGCATGCTCATGGCATTCATCTATGTGGAATGTAGCGAGCTATCTTTTGTAACACCCTTATGAAATGACCAAACATGCGAACCACGCGGGGCAGCTGAAACCCCCAGAGTCTATTTCAGAGTGCATTTTGCTCTAAGGTTACTGTGACAAATGTGCCAAGGTTAGTTGCAAGATATTCTCTTGGTATCTGAGGAACTACTGCCTGTTCTTTTTAAGTAATCTCAAATTCAGTGAACATTGCCCTTTAGGCTGGGTAGAGGCGGTGGCTTCGGTATGACAGATGGCTGCACTCAACTCTAATACGACAGCGGCCTTAGCCATGGTGCAATGTGCCAAAACGGAGGGAGTGAATGAGGAACCACAGGCTTCACAGGCTTTAAAACTTTGAAGCGCAAATCCTCAGTGTGGTTTCTAAAGGCTGGCATAAGCTAATTAGGCATTAGCATTGCGGTGGGAATACGCTGCAGCGTAAACAGGTAGTGAATGGTATACGCGCTCACACTGAGGTTGTTAAATTAATTTCCTATTATGCGTCATCTTCTTTTTTTCCACATGTTCTGAGTTTATGCTACAGTCACTGTGGCTGAAACTTCCTCTCACCTTCAGCACAGGCCTCACGGGCTTGACGTGCTGGTTCCTGCTGCTATGGCGATGCACGCTGCCGTCTTTGTGCGACTCGAGGCCCGCAGGCACATTAGGGGGCGACAACAGGAGCTTTTTGAGCTGTGGAGGGAATAAGAGGCGAGGCATTAAAATTTGATAGTGCACGATGCATTTAAAACAGAAAGTACAAACACAGTCAATCTCTGATGTCTTACTTATCAAGAAAGGTTTGCATTTTGTCTTTCAGTACTCAAACACAACACCAACAGCTAGTGTGTAACGTTTAAAGCAGTTCTGTGCTCTAGCCACTGAAAGAACAGTTAGGTACTGGGGATTTAAGAAAATCTTAAATGGAAGTCTGCCAGTCCTAAATGACCAGCGCAACCAGAGAAAGCAAAGTAAGAAGCGGCAGCACTGTGTTGTTGAGTCCCTTAAGCGATTGTTAATGTGCCAAATTGGCAGGTCTGTCCATGCCTCTCAGTGTCCATTGAGGAAACTGAAGGGGTGCTGAGGGTTTCAGCTTCTGTGTACCAAACCGTTTTGGCATGCAACGGCCATCTATGCCATGAAAACATGTGCTCCACTATCCCAGTTCCTGGTGCTTCAATGCATCCCTTGTTTCGCACACAGACTGGCCTCATTTAGGGGTTTAGGTGTAACTGTGGCCATTGCCAGCAGAGGGGGCTCTCAGCTCTTGGGTAAGACACTAATACCCAGACTAAACCCTTACAATGAGACTCCAGGAGGAAGCTAAACTACACTGGAACAATTCCATTGTTACTCAATCATCTAACATGGAAATGCATCAGTCTAGACTTGTGATTTTCAGGCACTGTTTCAATGAGAATGCAAGAATCAAAAGTGTCTGGAATGGTTGTAAAAAGACTAAATAATTGACGGGAACTTTACAAAATTTTGTAATTTTAACTAATGTTAACAAATTGAACCTTGTTATAATACAATATATAACATAAAATAACTATAATAATACTTTATAGAATTTATTAATCTTGGTTTAATGATTTTTTTATTTATTTTTTTTACAGTATATACACACTACTGTTAAAAAGTTTGGGGTCTGCAAGATTTTTATAAAGTTTTTGAAAGAAGTCTCTTATGCTCACCATTTATGTGATCAAAAACACTTTAACAACAGTAATAGTGTGAAATATTATTACAATTTAAAATCACTGTTTTTCATTTGAAAATATTTTAAAATGTAATTTATTCCTGTGATGCAAAGCTGAATTTTCAGCATTATTACTCCGGTCTTCAGTGTCACATGATCCTTCAGAAATCATCCTAATATGATTATTTGATGTTCAAGAAACAATTCTTATTATGAACAATTTTGAAAACACCTTAATATTTTTTTTGTGGAAACTGCAATACTTTTTATTTTTCAGAATAGGAAGTTCAAAAGAACAGCATATATTTGAAATAACTTTTTGCAATAATTTATTGATCAATTTAATGCACTCTTGCTGAATAAAAGCAAAAAAAAAAAAAAAAAAAATCTTATTGACCCCAAACTTTTAAGCAGTAGTGTATAAATAATGCATTTCAAGTTAACATTAGTTCATGTATACATTAATTAATAATGAACAATAGTATATTTATAAAATAACCCATTAAAAATTGTTGTTTGTTGTTAGTTCATGATAAGAAATGCATTATTATTGCTATGTATTACTTACAATAATTAACAAATTCTGTAAAATGTTTTGTTCAGAACATTTTTCCCATTGCCTGAATGTGAATTACAGTTTTCATGAGCAAATTAAAAACTGTGAACAGGCAACTGGTATTTTTTGTCCTACTGGCACCACAAAAGTACTAGTCTTATTCCCAGATAAATTTAGGAATAATTTGTCCCTCCTTCAGACATCTCTTATATAATTTAGTCCTACACCCTGTAAGTTAGCCTTTTTTGGTAACTCTGTAACAAGTCCGAAAAAGAGGCAACATTATCTCAGTAATCAGATGGTGCCCTTTCATGGGCACCAAACAATGTGATCCTAGAACAATGTGAATTGTGAAAGGTATTGAGTGAAATGTAAGACAGACATTATTGTAAGTACCAGTCTCTACGGTAAAAAAAAACAAAAAACAAAAAACAAAAAAAAAAATCACAAAACAGACATGACAAACTGGAAAAACAGCCACATTACAACAATACAGGCCATGCCAACCAATTGTTCAGCATTACAGGAAAAAGAAGAGAGTAGAAAAGAAAAGCTGTTCAACGGGTAATAACTGTTATAACTGGTTTTACAACGTACACAGATTAAACTGCTGGGGTTTGTGAACTGAGAGAGACAGATAACAACACAGCATCTTATTCCAGGAAGTGGCGACTAAAGAAAGAGATGAGCAAGAGAGAGTAGTGTCCTCTCACAAAAGAGAAAAAGGAGGAAAGAGAAGTCCATTTTGTAGAAGTCCATTTTGTCACCTGAAGGATTTAGAGACCTGGGAAGTAGACATAAGCATTTCCTTTAAAAAGTACCATGGTTTTGCCATGTTTTTTGGACACTATCATGATGGAAATGCCACAGGATTCATTGAAGTACACTACTGTTCAAAAGTTAATCTCACCAAGGCTGCAATTATTTGATCAAAAATACAGCAAAACTGATATTGTGAAAGAAGAATCAACATTACTCATGACTTCAGTGTCACATGATCCATCAGAAATCATTCTAATATGCTGATTTGCTGCTCAAGAAACATTTAGTATTATCAATGTTGAAAACAGTTCTGTTGCTTAATCTTTTTATGAAAACTGTGATACGTTTTACATCTATTTTAGGACTCTGATGAATATAAAGTTCAAAGGAACAGCATTTATTTGAAATAGAAATCTGTTGTAACATTATATATGTCTTTACTGTCACTTTTGATCAATTTAATGCATCCTTGCTGAATAAAAGTATATATACATATATTGCCATGAAATATATCAAAGTATCCATGTTAATGTCCACCAGAGTACTTTCTTATAAGGCTGAGAGTGAGAAAATGAAAGGCCAGAAAAAAGTCAAAGCCAAAAAGTCCATATAAACTGTGTCCACGATCCACATCCCTGCCTGTGAAGAGGATTCTTGTTAGATTGGTTGCTTAAAAAGAAACAAAAAGCCCAAAATGAGAAAAATTCAGACCTGTGTTGCCTATCATACCCATGCTGTGGGGTAGTCAGAGGCCCATCCAAATCCACCTTAAACAGGAAGGAAGGGTTCTTACTAGAGATGGTTCTTCTGTCTCTGGGCTCAGTGAGCCAGGGAAAGGCTCACTGTCCAAAGGGAGGTCATCTTCCTCCTCCTCGCCCTCCTCAGGGTCGTCCCCTAGGGAAGGGAACACAGACAGACCCTCGACTCCGTCCTCAACAATGCCATCCAGGCTGTCTGTGAGGGCAGCGAGCAGTGCCGCATTTTCTTCCTGAAACAACAAGAAAGAAATGAAGGCAAATGCTCTGCAAAGCAAAGATCAGGAGAACCTACATGTACACAATCCTTTTTTACCTCTTTAAAAGACAGAACCAGTGGAGAATGACAGAGGCTATTCATAAAAGAGGGGAAAATCAGGATTGGGACACGTTGCAGGCTAGACTTGAACCTGCACAACCCACATGAGCACCATTGCTCAATATATCATCACAATGTATATTTGCACTCACCACTATGCTGTGGCTTCGACTAGCAGTGAGTAAAAGAGGGGGGAAATTAGATTTGGGACACGTTGCAGGCTAGACTCGAACCTGCAAAACCCACATGATCACTATTGCACAATATATCATCACAATGTATATTTGTACTCACCACTATGCTGTGGCTTTGACTAGCAGTGAGTTTTAATCTTACAACAGTGTCATTCAATGAAAGGTTTACAAACCCGATTCCAAAAAAGGTGGGACACTGTACAATTTGTGAATAAAAACAGAATGCAATGATGTGGAAGTTTCAAATTTCAATATTTTATTCAGAATAGAACATAGATGACATATCAAATGTTTAAACTGAGAAAATTTATCATTTTAAGGGAAAAATAAGTTGATTTTAAATTTCATGGCATCAACACATCTCAAAAAAGTTGGGACAAGGCCATGTTTACCACTGTGTGGCATCCCCTCTTCTTTTTATAACAGTCTGCAAATGTCTGGGGACTGAGGAGACAAGTTGCTCAAGTTTAGGAATAGGAATGTTGTCTCATTCTTGTCTAATACAGGCTTCTAGTTGCTCAACTGTCTTAGGCCTTCTTTGTCGCATCTTCCTCTTTATGATGCGGCAAATGTTTTCTATGGGTGAAAGATCCAGACTGCAGGCTGGCCATTTCAGTACCCGGATCCTTCTTCTACGCAGCCGTGATGTTGTAATTGATGCAGTGTGTGGTCTGGCATTGTCACGTTGGAAAATGCAAGGTCTTCCCTGAAACAGATGACGTCTGGATGGGAGCATATGTTGTTCTAGAACTTTTATATACCTTTCAGCATTGATGGTGCCTTTCCAGATGTGTAAGCTGCCCATGCCACATGCACTCATGCAACCCCATATCATCAGAGATGCAGGCTTCTGAACTGAGCGCTGATAACAACTTGCGTTGTCCTTGTCCTCTTTAGTCCGGATGACATGGCGTCCCAGTTTTCCAAAAAGAACTTCAAATTTTGATTCGTCTGACCACAGAACAGTTTTCCACTTTGCCACTGTCCACTGTTCTGGATCATGTTTAGATATGGCTTCTTTTTTGACCTATAGAGTTTTAGCTGGCAACGGCGAATGGCACGGTGGATTGTGTTCACCGACAATGTTTTCTGGAAGTATTCCTGAGCCCATGTTGTGATTTCCATTACAGTAGCATTCCTGTATGTGATGCAGTGCCGTCTAAGGGCCCGAAGATCACGGGCATCCAGTATGGTTTTCCGGCCTTGACCCTTACGCAAGAGATTGTTCCAGATTCTCTGAATCTTTGGATGATATTATGCACTGTAGATGATGATAACTTCAAACTCTTTGCAATTTTTCTCTGAGAAACTCCTTTCTGATATTGCTCCACTATTTTTCGCTGCAGCATTGGGGGAATTGGTGATCCTCTGCCCATCTTGACTTCTGAGAGACACTGCCACTCTGAGAGGCTCTTTTTATACCCAATCATGTTGCCAATTGACCTAATAAGTTGCAAATTGGTCCTCCAGCTGTTTCTTATATGTACATTTAACTTTTCCGGCCTCTTATTGCTACCTGTCCTAACTTTTTTGGAATGTGTAGCTCTCATGAAATCCAAAATGAGCCAATATTTGGTATGACATTTCAAAATGTCTCACTTTCAACATTTGATATGTTATCTATATTCTATTGTGAATAAAATATAAGTTTATGAGATTTGTAAATTATTGCATTCCTTTTTAATTCACAATTTGTACAGTGTCCCAACTTTTTTGGAATTGGGTTTGTACTAAACTAGGCTTCAAATGATTGATTGACCCCAAAATGAAAATTCTGTCATCATTTACTCATCCTTCATCTTCGAAACACAACTGAAGATATTTTAAATACTCTCTCATTTTTTTCCCATTCATTGAAGTTCTAAGCAAACAAAACTCACGTATCAAAAAGTACAAAAAGACATTGTAAATGTAAAAGGCTTTTATTCACATATAATCATTGATCAACATAGAGTACATAGAGCACATCAAATATGGTAAACAGAAGCTCAAACCTGTTTGCTTGATGCGTGAGAACCAATGAAGTTTGTTCTCTTGTCAAGCAAGTTGGGTTGAGCTTCCATATACCATATTTGATGTGATCTATGTATGTACGTACATCAATGTTTCTAAGTGAATAATTAAATCTGTTCTCTCCAAATAAAGTAAATGTGTCTCTTCCGAAGCCTTGGATTAAATCGCACAATTCATATGGATTACTTGAACAATGTCTTTCTGTAGTTTTTGAAGCATAAAAGTTTTGGTTTGATTGACAAAAATGATGAAAAAATATAAAAAATATATTCAATTTGTGTTTTGAAGAATTTGGAACAGCATAAGGGTGAGAAAATGATGACAGAATTTTAATTTTTGGGGGAATGTTTTCCCTATAATCTTTCCCAAATTGTGCTCTCCACCCTTCAACTTGAAATTCTGAATGTTTTGTCAGGTAGTGAACACACAAAGGCAATGAGACTGCAATATAAAGCGCACCATTTGGGACAGGGACCTACTGAGGACTGCTGTGATTATTGTCCATATAAAAACAACCAAGGACAAAAATACTAGATTTTGAATAACCACTAAATTTACATATCAATCTATATGTGCACAATAAAGGAAGTACAGATGATGGTTCCCACCTCAAATAGCTCTGGGTCTCCGGCACTGTACTGTATGGATGTAGGAGATTGATCTGAGTGCTCGTTGCACCAATGCAGCTCACTGAGGCAGTTCACTGAGTCAAAATCACTGGCATCCAGCTGCGAGAGGTCAAAGTCAGGGAAGTCAGCATCCAGGCGGTCTGAGCAGACCTCCTCTTCCCCATACTGAGAATAAAAAAAAAGAAAAAAAAGATAAGTCAAAAGGCTAACATCTAAAAAGAATGCACTCCGCTGTAAACGCTGGGAAATCAAGACATGCCGTGACTGTGGAGATCCTGAGCTCGTAACAGTCATCTGAATTAGTACTAACCCTCAGCGCAACTTCATTACGGCTAATGAACTGAGAGTTGAAAGAAGATGAAAAGCTGACCCTGGGTTTAGCCACAGTTGCACATTCTTGAATTAAAAAATCCACAGATTTGGGTTTTTGGGTTTACTGTGAGAGGGAACTGCTAAGATATATGTTTCAAATGTGCATACTTTAGGAATAAGTCACGATGGTAGACTAGTCACCCAACAACAGCTAGTTTTAGTTTTGATATTTAGAGTAGCTGCGCTTTATTTAACCAGCTGACTTTAGCGGTTTTCACTGTCAAACCCTCTTTGCAGGAGTTGTGCCTTTAAAACAGCGCCGGTTTGTGAGTGTTTCATGCTAAAAATAGTTTCAAACTCACTTTTCTCAAGACCCCTGCTTTCTGTTCCATGATGCTACACTCCATCGAACCGCTTTTGAACATGTGTCTGAATGGGGTCAGGTGAACTCAAACCAGTTTAAAATAGATTTAGTCGACTAGTTGTTCAGGCAACTAGCCCACAGGCCAGTTGATTTTAAATATATATAGAGTTTCACACATCCTCAAGATGTGTGAAGAGAAAGAGAATGTGTGTGTGAGTGAGTGAGAAAGTTACAAAAAACCCTGTGCGTGTGTATGTGTGTGTCTGTGTCAGTAAGTACTGTGAGAAGGGAAGTGGTCTAAACCCCAGGGGTACAGCAGAAACCGCACATGCCTTAATATCTCCATGTGAGCGAATGGAGCTTTGCATTTTGCACTCGGATCATTTGGCTAGTGCCTGTCTGTTTATAGAGAGGATACCTGGAGGACACCTGGTGAGATGCTGCCTCGGTTTACAGGAGGCCGTAGCATGAATATTCTACAGGACGGCTGCGATGCATTTTTGATGATTGCTTGCACAAATTCTCCCCTCTCTGTTTCACAAAGCTGATGATTGCACTTATTCAGTTCCCTTTATTTTCTTACACTAGGACTGGTCAAGCGGGTGCAAAAACGAGCAGGCAACTTACAGGGCACCCTTTATGTCTGTTCACCAAAATGCTGGTTTAAAATTCAGCAAGCCACATGGAATCAAACAGCAAAGATTTTACAAAGAGAGTCTCTAGAACACCTATTACCAGCTGCTGAGCTCTGATGAAATGAGGTCACATACTGTAGCTCATACCTCTGCACCGTTTTATCCCAATCTTATTATATCTACAGCATTTTAATCTGCTTCACTAAGCTATTGTTGAAAAATTCTTCAGATGAAATCTGGTGTTGAAAACAAGAGAGGCTAGACAATGATACTGATACATACACACACCTATAATTTATGAGTTTAAGTGATTAAGAATGATATGCAGAACTGATCTGAATATTTTTTATTTTAATAGCATTTTTGTTAAATTAATTAGTCAATATATTTTACACTACACTCTAAAAAAAAAAGCTGGGTTTAAAACAACCCAAGTTGGGTTGAAAATGGACAAACCCAGTGATTGGGTTGTTTTAACCCAGCTATTATTTAAACTATTTTTTAAAGATTAAAAAAAATTAACCCAAAATATTTTGAAAATTAAAAAATCTGACATAATTACAGATGAACATTAATAAGCAGTTTAATAAATGTTGATTGTTAAATTATTCATTAAACTTATTAATAAATGATACTTTCCAACATATTTTGGGTTCATTTTAAGCAAGCAATACAGTTGTGCTACTTGATAATTTTCTGACAACTGTGACATTTTAGAAAGAATAGAATCTTTTGTAACATTATAAATGTCTTTACTGTCACTTTTGATAAATGTATTGCGTCCTTGCTGAACAAAAGTATTACTTTATTAAAAAAATATATATGTCTCTTCATAATGTATAATAATAATGATAATATGTTATTATAAGTTGTTTTTCAACCTGAATGGTCACAAATTTATTTTCATTTTTGCAATTACAAAACTGATTAGATTAGCAGAAAACTTTGAATATCGTTAAGCCTATTATTAGTCTCTAATAATACAGTAAGATGTGGTTATGAAAGTAATGCATGTTTAAATCAATGTCAAAAGAAGCAGTACGGCTTCTGCAAATGCAAAAAAAATAAAAATAAAAAATCCATTCCTACCTGCAGCGATTTAAAGGGACTACTTGAGATGCCCTGAAGGTGTTGTGCATGTACACGCATGTGTGTATAAATGCAAGTGTAATGAAGGTGTTCGCCCATCATCCAACACACATACAGAACATGCAAACACACACACACTCAGCACTCTCTTCGCATCCCCCTCACATGCCACTGACTCATCTCCGTCCTTTGAGACCCCCTCCCCAGGAGCACTAGAGCTCCGGCTAATCAATCTTTTTTCCCCCAACCTTTTTATTCTCTCTTGCTCTCTTTTTTCTGTGTTATGGAGAGTCTCAATATCAATCAATAAAAAGCTCCTTGGGCTCTGAAGGTTTAAGGTCACAAGCGCGAGTGCGGTATGATGGTATATACCATGAAACAGTTGAAGTGACTTTGCTATTCTGGTTATATTGTCAGTATATCAATATGAGCATCAATATATACTGTACATATGCATATCAATATAAATCAATTTCAAGTATGCAAACAACATATTGTAGGCAGTGTTACAGTGATACAAAATTACACATATTGTTATATTTATACCATAAAAATCTGGGTCATACCGTCCAACCCTATGCAAATGCAAACAGAAGCCAAAAAAGCAGCCGAAAAAGCAGCATATGTGACCTCTTATCGCATGCACACGTTTCATGAAAAAGAGCAGCAGAGGTGTTGTTCACACGTGCTGGAATCGTCTGCATAACGCAGATAAAACCACCGGTTCACCCCATTAACAGAGTCGGCTGTACCCAGACCTCTCTGCATGATCATGCTATTATGAGGTGACAAAATGCAGTCACATTTTCAATGCACAAAAAAAAAAAAAAAAAAGATATGTCCCACCAGTTAGTGCTGGACTGATGCTATTAAATGAGCAAAAGTTAATGAGCGTAGCTGACCTACTCAAGGCAAAAGCGGTAAGGACTAATCAGTGATCTGTGTAGTTAAGAATGACCTTTCCATTCACTCTCCGTTAAAAAAAAAACTGTTCCACGAATCTCATAACAAGAAAGGTCATTACACAAAATCAGGCAGTGAGGGTAGATCTGCGTACATATCTGACGTATAGGAGTATCCATAGCAAGCCTGAGTCCAAGGGCACACCAAGATAACTCAAAAACAAGCACGTAACAGCCTATAGGTTTACTGCATCCCCTACATGTTACGAAAAGCAACTCAAGCCATGTGGTGCAGGAGTATTTGATCTCCAAAACACAACCATACAAGGTTGACCCTGTGTACTGTCAGTCCTTGGGCATCTTTTCAAGGTATCTGGGGAATTTCATGAATACATTTAAGGATAATTAGAGGCAAAGTATGTATGAAAGAAAAAAGAAAAGACAAGTGTGACCTTTAGTTTGTTTGTCATTTCCTACTGCAGGCCGATCAAAGGCAGCACGGGTTATCTGGGATTTCTGTTATGGACGGACAGATAGACTGACTGATCTGAGCACAATTCAGTTACACCGCTATTCTAGCAAAGCTGCAGGTTACTCATTCATTCCTTACATTTACGAGCTAATAGGCTCTTATCTGGGTGCCCTGTCCCCTCTGAGCCTACTGCTATCTAAGATGTGTTATATATAGCTGTTATCCTCAGTCTCATGACTGGCTCTTACACAAGCTGCTTGTGACGGGCCAGGCTTTAAATGCTGCCCATGCCAAACGCAGATGGAACTAGTGGCTCTCTCCTAAGCCTCCCTCCCCAGAAACAAAGACACAGGCATGCACGCATGCGGCCCTTTGAGACACATCCTGCCTGGGCTGTTAAATGGATTCCCTCACGACTCAATCCATAAAAAACCTAGGTGTAGTAGCTAGCCGGCCTCAAACAGGAAGGATTTTGTAGCACCATTTCTTCAGAAGCGAAGGGTTCACGAGGTGCACAATACATCTTGTTGACCTGTACATCCTCACTGACTGTTTGACCTTTGCCCACATGACGGTAAATTAAATAAAGATGTTAGACCGCAACTCTCCAAAACGAAACCCCAAATTGGTGGCTAAACTGAAACAGGAGCGATTAAATTAGCTCTTCGCATAGTCTTTAAAGGAGATTTCCGCCAAGGCCCTTACTGCAAACCCAAATTAACAGCGGACCGATAGAAGTAGGGCAGTTAAAGGGAGATCTGGGCCACTCGTGTACAGTTGAATGAGATTGATATAAGGCAGATTCATGACACCTCATTGGCCACGTCTCAGGTCTGGCAGGAACCTTTCTTTTCTATCCCTCTAGGAATTAACTGTCTGCAGCGCACACAACCTTGCTATCCCAGCAGGCCACCTTTATCTTGCCTTTTCTGAAACCAGCCTAGGCCTTTAAATTTAGTGCTTATTGAACCCATTCATCCTTCAGACCTTTGCTAACAATTCCCATGTAGTAAATTTTCTCACACTCTCTCTCAAGACTTCCTATAATCAGAGTTTCGCAATCAACTGTTGAGACATTGCTCAATGTGACCAAAAATGACAAAAATTCAATTTACGCCACATTTTACTACAATTTCACCATATTATCACCCTTAACCTTATTGAGTCAATGGGACTGACAGTATTAGATTTGGATTTAGACAATTCATGGCCGTTCTGATCCTACTTCTTCTAAATTTCCCATCTGACTAATCAGATATTCCACTTCTCGAAACTGATTTTATTAGCCGCCTACTTTCATTGGAGACATCCGCAGCAAATCTGCATCAACTCTCACTGGATAGATTTCATCTTGAGCTGTTATTCTCTAAAAAAACATTTCAACATTAACTTTGACAAGTTTGAGGCTGTGTACTGGAAGTTTTCTGAGAGGCAACCTAACAGCTATTGAGCCCAATTTTAATCCTACGTAATTGTTTTCAGATCAGCCGTCAAACTCAGTCTACATCTTCTAGGCTGAGACAGGTATCAAGTGCAAACCAAGGACACTGCACTGGTCCGAGCGAGACGCTATTATGCAGAATGTCTGAGAGCTAGTGCCCTCGAACGCAACCCCACTTCAGCCAGGTAGGACAGTAATGAGATCTGATTAGAAAGCGGATTCTGTGCTTACAGTCTTTGATAGACTGCCAGTTGAGTTGTGACTTCAGATTCACATAGGAAATGGAAAATAGGCTTAAATGTATAAAAAGCTCCATGTCCAAGTCCCAAATGGACAGAACATCCATTAAATGCATTACTATATATACACATGCATCTATGTTTCATTTAAAATAACTCTCTTTTAAACAAATTATTAAAGCAATGATTCATGGTAGTCAACATGGAAGTTTATATCCTTTGATTCTTCTTTCTTCATCTGAACTTATCACAGCTCTATATGTTCTTCCTGTCACATGTGATGTCTAAGGCATGACGGCCATTATTTCAACCTGATTATTCTTAACTGACATCACTTGATAATCCATAGACACAAAAGGCATGTTTGTAAGTCCTTAACAAGATTAAGAGGTGTAATAAGGAACCAAATTAGAAGTTAGGATAGACCAAACATCACAAGAGTTAATTTAAAAAAAGTAGTACAAAAAAAATCTTTAGAAATATTTCTTAAGGTCACTCTGGCTCAGTTAATAAAGCTGGTCAAGATCAGTATAACCTAAGTCAAGAAAAAAAGTTGTAAAATGTAATCTTTCTAAGGAATATTTCCAGTTTTTCAGGTATGGCTCATTATAATGCTGCGTATATCCTCATACTGACTCAGTTCAGACCGCAGCAGTGATCTCTAGAGTTCAGTCTGTGAGGGACCCAGGTGTTATGTACTTCTGTTGATATATTAACATAAATTGATAACATAATGTTCATAACAGTCTTAATATGATCCTCTGAGAAGAGTTAAAAGATGTCTCTTTTAACGACATTAAATATGCTGCACCAGACCAATCATACGCTGGAAAATGGCACTTCATTTATAAAGAATGCATGAATTGCATAATGTATGTGTGTGTGGGAGGGAATGGTGAGAAAGAGTGTGTTTGCTTGTTGGTAAAGAGGCCATGTGTGCATAACTTATTGGCATTTTCTGCCTTAATATCAGCACTGATGTCTAATTCATTCAAGCCCACTGATCTAAAAATAGGTCTTTTGGTTAGAAGACGATCCTAATAGGACAGGCTGCTGCCAGCATTCATTTTTCCATAAAGTTATCTCAGAGAGTGAGCGACCATGGGGAGGAGTACAGGGATGCACTTAATAGAAAATCACAGCAACTGTTATTAATTTGCAGCTACTCTCATGCTCAGGAAATTTGCTATTCTTATCATGTCAGATCATCATTGTGTCTCAGATTCAGTGTCCAAGGAATAAATCTGTTCTCTAGTCCTGCAATCAAAACATAGATTAGGGATTTGCAAAGCAACATTTATAAAAGGAATAACTTGAGTAAATGTCAGGTTGACTAAACGGTCTTAAATAAGCACTGAATAATTTGGCTGGTTTTGAGTTCTTCTGACCCTGATCAGATGAGTTTAAAAATTTATCCTTCTGAAGGAATCAAGAAAAAAAAACAAAACAAGATGCAACAATAATCAAAGACATCCGTCTCTGTTATATATGTTAACTTAAAAGACGAGAGGATACCTCAGGCCAAGATGCAGAAAAAAAAATAAAAGTTAAAAAAATTCCCATATCCAAATATCCGAAATACATGCTTGTTTGTAGCTGTGGTAAACACTGTGAGAAAACTTGAAATGCAAAACTAAGTTTTAATAGTCTTGCTTATATCATACATGAAAGCTATTTATAATGTGCCATCAAAAAGACTGCTAATCTACTGCAACACATATTTGAACACATCCACCTCAATTCATGTAACAGAATTATACATATAATTATACATTAAACTGCATACATGCACATAATATTCTTGTCTGAACTATGGCTGCTAATAGGGACATAATCTCCAGCTTAAATATCTGACGTTCAGTCACTGTGAAACCAAAGCTCTCAAGGTCACGCACAGTTCAATATGCATACCACAGCAAACACGAAAGCATACCCGGCACTGATGTAAATATAGGCACCAGCGCATACATTAGAAGTCAATGCATGCCTGCAGTACAAAAAACAAAACTGAGAAATCATCAGGAGATCCAAATGGTAGTCAGCAATTCTCTCCTCTGCTGCTAACCTGGATCTATTTCACTGACACAATGAGAGCACTAGTCTCGGGTTTCAGAGCCTTGTATAAGGTTGTTGACTGGTGTCACATGTTCCTGCATGACTGTGTAACGCAATGCAGAGACTTTGTCACAAGACTGTAGGTGAGCAACCCCTAATTATCTCCAACGGGGGTCCGCCACTCCTCAGACTGAGGTAATTTTACCTGCAGTCACGACTGTGGGTGAGGGGGGCTGCAGGACAATACAAGCACTGTTTCCAGGCAGAAACCAGGCAGCAGTATCTTAGGTAATTTAAACAGCCAGAGAGAAATATCAAACTCACCTTGATTACAAATTACCAGCTGAGTTTGATAAAGATGTGAAAGTAAAACAAGGCAAAATGCTCTCATTGGATTACGGGTAGAGCTGTTCTCATTGTGTCTAATGCGTTCAATCTGTCCAGCTGACACAGAAGGGATGAAGGGAATGATGTTCAATTACACCTGAGAGAGAAAGTTAAAAGAAGGAAGACCCAGGGAGACGAAGATGCAAAATGAGTCTTTTCAGACTTGGGTGGCCACAGACAGATCATGATGCCTGAGGAAGATGGCATCAACCCAACTTGTTTCTAATTCACTGGGAGCAGTCAGTGTCTGAGCTCTTAGTAGACGTGCATGGCTGTAATTAAATCAAAATGCTATTCTTGCTCACTCTGCTTGAGCATGAGGGCACAAGACATTGTTCGGGATATAAGGGGCCGTCTAGAGTGACCATTCCCTGCAAGCTGGGAATAAGGTTAACCTGAGGCTGTGATGTCCTTGGCATTACTCTCCATGACGCATGATTTTTATTCCACTGTGTTCCTAGACAGGTTTACTCCAGAAAACACCAAACACCATTTGGGAATCACAGTGGGAAAGCCTTTTTGCAGCATTTCATGCAGTTCTGCAGTGACCGTACAGAATACAGATAATGCATGCTGCATTGATAGATGTTTAGGGTGAGATTGGGATAATAGGATTACAAGTCCCTTGTTTCCATCTGTCATGAAGGTCATGAGTCTGGGTCAAACAACAACAGCTCACGACCACCACTAGGGCCAGGCGAAACCCCTAAGCCCTCTGTAAACAGTCCCTCCACATAACCATGTAGACAACATGTGCCTTGACATGATGGAGAACACTTTATAGATGTTATATATAGATGGCTGGTATCTATTTCAGAGCATGCACATAAACCTGCATGCAGTGTCAAGGAGAGAACCATGGCTCATAGTAAGTGGCACTTTGCCATAGGTCTTTGCCTTAGATAAAGAACCACCAATTGCTGCACCAATAAGACTAAATATGGGAAAAAAATGTCCACTGCAGTGATCCAGTGGTTGCTCTCCAGCTGTCCCCTTAGGAGAATGTTCCAATGCAGCGAAGTGAAAAAAGGCGAGAGAGTTAAACATTAGTTCCTGAATTCCACCAGGCTAAGCACAGCATGGTGGTTATTCAAAGGGGACAAAAGAACAAGGCTAAGAGTATTGGTGCTAAAACACTGTCGTGCAGAATGTCATGGCTACCGCTATTAATCTTGATCTCCAGTTCCTTTCGCCGCTGGCCAAGAAATCAAGATAAAGAATATTCCCATCTCTATTTTAGGGGGTCACTCAGCAAGCAAAGGGTTTGTTTTGAAATCCAAGAATAGACCGAAATGCAGAGATGACCTTTGCTTCTTGCATCCAATGGTTGAAAGGACAGTGCTCAGACAACTGTTCAAGTCACACACACAACTACACGGCAGTGCCCTGATGTGAGTGGTCATGCAAAATACAAACAGATCTAGCTTCAAGTAAACCTTATGACCTCTGAAGATATGTATGATGGAAAAAAACTCATCAAGTCAAAAAGATGGTCATGTTTTGAAGAGAATGTAAATGCACAAACATCCACCTAAACAAGGTACCATGTTGTAATTCGTATTTTAAAGTAAACCTAGACTTCAAATACGAAAGAGATGGGGCTTTGCAAAACAAGATGTAGACACAAGGGGTAGCCAACTTTGCTCCTGGAGGGCTACCTTCCTTCAAACTCTGCTCCAACACACCTGCCTTTTATTTTCATGTAATCCTGAACAACTTGATTAGCTAAACTCTTCAGGATGGTATCCCACCAGCAGCAGGGTTGGCTACCCCGGCCGTAGACAGGTAAGATATAACTGCTGTGCCACCCACAAGTGACCTTTGAGAAAAGTTCATCCATGTAAAACCTGTCTGGCAATTGCATGCATGCGCTTACTTTTCTATCCAATGAGGCAGTTTACTAGCTTAACCCTCTCCCCAAATACTCGCCGCTGGCTTTCTGAGTCAGCACTGCTGCATGTGGTCTTCAGGCAAATCTTGAGTGGTCCACAGGACATCTCTGCACTGGCTTTTTGGGTGAGCTCTGAAGCGGGAAGATGACTCACCCTGAATTCCTAATGCTCAAACAGAAGGCAAAGCCATCTGCCAGCCCTCATCTTTAAGCCATTGCTTTAGCACCAAGCAGAGTTTGTTACTGTGCGATGTTCTGACATGAATTGTAAGCTAAGTGTGTTGTCTCCTGGCCTTTACGTGCTGTTCGTCTCAGAATCTGAGCAAATATTAAATAGTGATGAAAAAATTTAACAGAGATTACCACTACCCAACTAACCGATAGTGATGCTCACAGCATTGCAGGTGCTTAACGGGTGAAAAGGTTTAGCGGTCACAACATGCTGCATTCGGACATTTATGTATTAAGGTTATTAAGGGTAATTATGGTGCGGTGATTCTTCCACTTCAGTTTCCCCCTGTGATAATGTGAGGGAGCTGTCATGTCAAGGACATTACACCAGCATAACACATGTGCTAGGCTCAACCCTCAAACAGAGGGGAGACTCAAGGTTGTGACAGATTGGCTGCAGACCATAGAAATACCACTGGCTCCTTCCTGTTTCAGCTGCATTCTTACAAGGTGAATTGGCAATTTCACTATCCACACCCCTTTGGAGTTGCAAGGTTAATCGGTTTCCCAAAGGCTTTCCAAATCCTGTACTGTACTACACAGGATACAAAGGATACTCTTTATCTGACAGCTCTGACCTGGAGAGGTTCAAGGGAGCAATTTCATCTCCTTCATTGTTTTCTTTCCTGAAGACAAGAATTACGGAAGCATTTCTAAACAGGTATGGAATGTTTGTGACGGCTAAAATTCCACAATTTTCCTTCCTCTATAACTGCAGGAAAGCCTGAAAATATACTATGATGTATCCAACATCTTTCGATTGTGTGTCCTGTATATGAAGTGTATCAATATTGTTTCCTTTCATTCCTTGAAACTCATTATTTGGAAGAGTAGTTCAATGTCTGAGGCCCCCTCATTGCATTTACACTATGTGCACTCAACCATGACTGTTCAAAGCTACACTAATTCCAAGTGAATATATTGCTCCCTTTGACAAATTGTTAATAATTCTCCTTTTGGCAGCCCACCAAGATAAACCCTTCCACCACATTTCTAGGGACATTTATGTAGCATTGTGCAGTTCATGTTATCTTCCAACCCTTTAGTGACCAGATTTATTTCAAATCAGGAAACCCAAATCTTTTGGGTAGACGTATCAACAAAACAATATGTTAATTAGTATAAATTTAGAGTTCCCAAGTCTCTGATCCATGTGCTAAATTCTTTAGGTGTTTGTTAGTCTATCAAAAGCTGCCAGGTATCATTCTGAAACCAGACTGCTGGTCTGCTACCTGCACTCTTTCCTCAGTGTGAGTGTGAGTACATCGGATTTGTACTCCATATCCCTTGACAACCCGCAGTGTTAGTCTCAGCATTCTTCCTGGATAAGGTCATGTCTTATTGGTGCAAATATCAGGATCTCTGGCTTGGGACTACATGAGTAACAGATCCCTCCAAATCTGTTGGCACGGAAAGGAGAAAAATTCCAGTATTAGGGTAACAATACCTGACTTCAAGCACAAAACCCCACCAACCACATCTTTAAGTCCACCCTTGGCAGTGTCAGATTAATGTGATTTCCTCCTCTGGCAGTACCCATTAATAATAAAGACTAGAAGAGCAGGCACTGAATGCAAGTTTCATTTCAAACAGCACAATCTTCAATGAATTGTGCACCACTCGAGCCACATAATAAAAGCCTTTAATAGCTCCTAATGCTCAGCTGATCTCAGACTGGGTTCTCAAATGGAAAACAAAGAGCTTTAATTCAGCACAGGCTAGTTTGTACTGTATAATCCATGGCCTCAGTTTCTCCCCCAGAATCCTCTATAGCTTTTGTTGTGCTGCTGTGATAAGGAACATGAAAACACACAGGGAACTTGTTCATCTTTGAGGATCTAACATCAGTGAAGTCAGGGAGCATGCACTCAAAGGCCACCAAATGAAAAAGGAAAAACTTTTAATTGGCTTTGATTGTGGTCTTTGCTTTTCAGTTTGGATGGCTTTGGCTTGTTGTGGTATGATGAGGGACTCGCTATGAGATTTGCTCATCGTGCCAAAATGCTCTGACCCATTCATTGTCTCATAGTAATTCAATGAGGTTTGGTGTGTTTAACTACTGATGCCTAAAGTCGTTGCTGAGAAACTAAAGTGGGACAAGGCCAAGCCTGGTAACAGATTTACAAACAAATCCACAATGGTTCTTGGAGGTGATTAATCTCAACCCATTCAGTCCTTCAGCATTCAATTCACAGCAGACAACGGAACTGCTTTTACATACTGTATGAAAAAAAAAAGTGCAAAGCCTATTACATGAAAAATAAAGGTTATGTCACACAGGTTATAAAACACACTAAAAATACTAAGCTGTCACAGTGCAGTGATCACACTTCATTTGAGTGCTGTCGAGTGCACGCTGAATAAGTGAAAAACTATTCGGCAAGGTTGGGGCCATGTCTTTGCAGCTTTTCTGTCACAGATGGAGGAAGTGACTACAGGTTTACAAGTCCTTCCACTGCCATCTGATCAGCTGATTTGTAGAATAACTGATTAATTCCTTTAGTGGTCAGTTCCTGTCTTCGCATCTTACCGGGCCCCTCGATTAAGATGCTTTGGTCTCAAGAGAATGTAAGAGAATGAAAGGTTAGAGGCGCTCGTGTCCTTAGCCAACCCACGTACACGTGACTGAAGTGAGAGCTGCGTGAGGCAGGAGTACAAGGGAGTGAGGGGCAGAGGGAATTGGTAAAAGAGCAAATGCTAAAAGGAAACAGAAATCAGAGCATCAGCAAACAGCGAAGCAAGTAGGCCAAAGCAAAAGCTGGATGCTTTCTATGGACAATTTTTTCCTCCACTTCTTAGCCTCTCACTATATCTCGGCACCATTACAAGGTGCATCACGTTTGTTCTTTCACAGCTCACTGCTCTCCTTCTCTGGCTTTTCCTTTTTCCCCCCGCCACATCTCCAATCCTTTTCACTCTTTTGCATGACAGCAGCAGCCCATGAGCTGCTAACAGACAGCTGTCGCCTGAGGTGATTTTAGATTCCCTTTTGGGCTCCTAGCCCAAAGTGGGACATCACCTACCAAAATTCTGCTGATGCTCGCAAAGCAACGAGGGCAAACTCGGTGCAAGGACGCTATGTGCTCTGTCGTGCAGCAGCCAGATCTGCATTACCTGTCCTTCTGCCGTCTGGTAAGAGGCCTTGAGAAAGTGTTCCTCTTCTCCCAAGACCTATTACACTTGTACGGCCCAGATTCCCTTTATGAGGATCTCACAAACACGTCATCTCCTCTTCCACTTGTAGTTTCTCTGGATATAAGCCAAAACAAATCCATTGTTGATGCCATTCTTTAATCTCACCCTCCATCATGATTATCAATTACTCCATTGGAAGTTACTTAATGAATATTAACACATTGTTACACCTGAAAAAATGATGTTAATTGGACAGTGAAATGGATGGAGAGTGCCTGGAGAGCCCTTAATAGAAGAAAACAGAACTTAAGGCCAGAATGTGCATTAGAGCAGCTGGTAATGCACCAAATGACTCTGTAATTACCGTAACCATAAATGACTGAAATGTAGAAATATGAACTGCATGAAACATTAAGCTATGATCAAATTACTCAGTATATCCTCTGTGTTGGTTTGAACACCCATCACAGTTGTAATGCTGAATGGTCATTTCATTATAGATGCATCTAATTAAACAAAGTGCGCTTCCAGACATCTGAGGCCTGCTGCTATCCCCTTGCAGCCATACGACCCCTTCCCTTAAAAAGCCACTGGTGATCTTCATTACTTCATCAGCTCCCAAGCTGTAATTCACTCAGTTAAGCGATGGCCCTGTCAACAGTCACCTAAGGAGGTTCACATCCTTTAAAAATGCAAAAATCAGCACAAAGTATTCATTTGCTTTCACTTTCTACCCCTTGTTCATGTTATCTCAGAGACCTTTAGCCACTATCGAATCCATATCTTCAAAGTCGGAAGCAATAATTCTGAAACAAGTCAGCACTTTTTTCTAACAATACAAGTCTGGCTTTGAGGCTCATGATGCAGATAATACAGACTGTAACCCAAGACACAAAAGTAAGGATGGGAACCACAAACCAGATAATTTCAGTTCCTTCACGGTTCCATTAACTCTTCTTTTAGTACTTGTAAGGAATAAATATTTGGCAATGTGAAATTTCCTTGTCATGAGATCATTTAAAAGTTTGTTTAAATCCAGTGCAGTGACTGTCCTAAACTATTTATTACATCAATACTATACAAACAAAAATGTGTAAAACTTGTGCATAAAAATAACTGCACATATAAGCACACAAAAAGCAAAAGCGTTAAATACTTTGTGTGCAATAAATCCAGCGGCTGCCATGTTTAATGAATGCCACGAGGTCATAACAGATGCTGTTCCTCCCTCCTGAGCACATGCTATTTATGCCTGTCGAGGTCTAGTCCGTTGACACGCAAGAGAAGCTATGGCTCTGCTCACACTCACACTCACTGTCCACATTGAATCCTGTCACTCACACACAATGGCAAACCATTTTGAGAGATCCTAGCATGTTTTAAACCGGTATCTGGAGCTTCTCATAGTTTTCTATAAACAACAATGTGGAATCTTTACACTATTTTACTTTAATTAAATGCTAGCTGGGTGCAAACATGTATCACAATGTGCTGTTGTGTCATTTGAGCTTGAAACTGCGCACAGTTTCAATTGAAGGTGTACTCAAATGACAAGCCCTCAAACACAAGCCCCCCGTCTACTTGCCAACGTCTAGCTGGACTTCTGCCAGCACAATCAGCAGAGATGTCCTTGGAAGCCAAACACAACTTGAGGAATGCCTCTGTGACACATCATCACCGAGCCGCCAGGTCATTACTCACCTCTGCTAGTACTGCACTCATCATCTCAACCTGGTAAATCACCACCAGCCCACAATACAGCCCACATTTACAGCCCTCCACCTGCTCGCTCTAAGACCCTCAATGGTCAGGGTATGTGGTCAACATGTAAACAAATTCACACATAATTTACACACTCGCGACTTGAGTTACAACCCTAAGATTCCCAGCCCAACAACAATGATTCCTGGCCACAGCTTGCAGTGTCTGTATCTAAGTGATAACGGATTAAATGAAACACGGCGGTTGACAATCTGTCTGTTTCAGGAGGCCGTTGTGCCATTCTCGATGGCGATCGACCTGCATTCGTTTATTTTCAGTGGCTGCGACTGACATTTGGGTGCTTTTCATTACCGAGAGATGCGCTCCCAAAGGCTTGCGGCATCACAGACGCCCGGGGGAAGAGAAGGAGAGGAGGGCTACCTAACCCATCTTTACCTCAGACGACACTTCCACCGAAGAGGAAGTCAACACAGCATAGAATGCAATGCAATGCAATTCAATGCAATGAATGTATAAAAACAAAGTGGATGGATTTAAGCATGCTTATTTGGCTTACTTTGCAAAGTGGGTTAAGGGTCAAGAAGAATCAATCAAAATAGAAGTTGTAAAGGAAGATTAACCAAATATGAGGAGATAACCAGTGCTTAGTGGTTAAGCTCCGGCAGTTCACAGGGTTAGGAGCGCTAGGTATTAGGCTAGTCTTTGCCTAACTTGGCCTCTTCAGTGTTGTTATCCTTTCTGAGCAGGTGAAAAATGACTCTTAAATCGTTTTTAAAATTCCTTTTAGACCATTACTACAAGAGGCAAAAGGTTAAATATAATCATTAATCTAGTAAAAAAACACACTTCTGTCTGCAAAAGCAAACTATCTATTAAGTTAGTGTTAAAAGTAGGGGAAAATGCCTGAGGGAAAGAGATGAGTACCGAAAACTTGTTTATACAGTCAAACAGTCCTGTTGAAACTGCAATGTCACTGATCTGTGTGGTCTCTGAGCATGTGACTTTGGAGTTCACAGTACCATATTAGGAATAATGCTGGATTGAGTCAAATAGAGACAAAGTACATTTGTTTCTCAAAGCAACAACTCCAGAGCCTCACGGGACAAGGTGAAATCTAAGAAACATTGCGTCAATGGAGCTTGAAAAACAGATGCTGATGATAAGCTTTATGTTCTATCGATGCATCTGCTATCTAATCATGTGCAAAAGCACATGTGCTCTTCCGTACGAGCAAGGGTACTTTGAACTTCACAGCTGTCTGATCAAAGGGGACCGTCTTTTGAGTTTCCACAAACAACCAATTCCCTGCTCTGTTGTCCCAATCCGCGCCTTCAAATTCAATCACGCCAGATTACATCCTGCTATATGGAGCCGTAACACATGTAAATATAATCTGCCAGACAAAAGTCTAAGGGCTATGAAACACCTGTTCTTTTTGATGGATCTGCCACCCTCATTCAGTGACGTCCCTTTTTATCCCAAGCTTGCATCTAAAAAATGATGATTATTTGGCCTTGAAAAACCTGACCCTGGAGAGAAAGGGAAATGTCCATCTCCCACTTCTTATAACCATGAAACTGTGTAAAATGAGAGAGTGCTCTGCAGTAAATCTCTGACAGGCAGGTTAAAACTGGATCAGGCTTTGCAACGAAAGCTGCAGATGCCCCTGAAGCACGCAGTAAATAATACAAGATGGCTGTGAGGTGCATCCCTTTCGTCTAATGACTGACTGTCCTCATGTTCTCCTGATTGGACATCCTGTGGATGTTTTTTTCCACACACACTTAAACCTGCTGCCGTCTGCTCATACTGGAGTAATTAGAGCACCAGTAAGCGTCAACGTCTGAACGACCCAAGAAAATGGAATTTTCCAAATCCCAAGACCATGTTTCTTCATATAAAGGTCTCGCATAGCATCTATTCTACTGTGTTTACAACTCACAGCTTGTGTTTGAACACGTAGTAACATTATGAACTCATTCCTGTGTCCATATAAGAGATAAGAGTGGTTGCAAAGCAGTGCCGTGTTGTGAAAGTCCTTTGGGACTTTGTGCCATGCGAGTAGAAATGACCTGTGCGTAATTTATCTCCAAGGCCTCTTTACTAGATCACTCCACTCATCAGCAGATAACCACACCCAGCCGTAGATCCCATCGTCACCGCACAGACTAGTCTTCCTCTGTGTACAACCCGCGTTCCGGTTGGGCCCAACTGAGGTGGACCTCTAGGGTGCATCTTCTCTGGCATTAACAGCCAAGCCATTCTACTAATGGCTCCCTCAGGCACCTTCCACTGATAGCAGTGAACTCTGTATGTCAATTCTCTGCTCCCTATGTGCTTTTAATGCAAGAAAAGCAGTGTCTGATACCAAACCCCTGCATAAGGCTTTACATATTAATGCGTGTTACACTGTAATGAAAGCAAAACAGCCCCTCCAGCACCACGGATGCTCCACCGAAAGGTGCCGCTTAAATCGGGAAAGCTCTGTGTCACCTTAAGAGCAATGATGTATTTGTGGAAGCGAGTGGGAGTTTACATCTTTAGGCTTTCTGTCATTGTGAATTAGTGGGCGTCAGGGATTGTAGGATGCACTTATACATGTCAAGAGCTCTGCAAGTGGAAAACAGGGTGGCGTTTTTAGCATTCATTTGCACACAGACACTTCCTGCCTATGCAATTAGACCTACACTTTTATACTTGTATATTTTTAAACAGAAACTCATTAGAATTATTTTAGTTTTGTATTTAAGTCTGTAAGGACAACCGGTGTTGATGTGTGGGCAACTGTCTGACGTTTGACCGCTCTGTGAAGGCAAGAACGAAAACAACTTCAGGTCCCCAACAATCCCAGCTTTATTGGAGTTTTGACCAAATTGAAGAAACAAACACTCTAGTGTGCCTCACCCGTCGTGATGACGAGACGCCCACAAAAACATTCCGGTCACCCCAAGAGCAAAAGACGATTCTGTTGTGACGCTAGCAAAACAAAGCCATACACTTCACATGAAAGACCATCACTACAACCCCTCCATGACCCGACTTCTAAGTAGGCAGTATTACATGAGCTACCACCAGTTGGCAACTGTTCCGTGTCATGTGATTGGCCTTTTGTACGCCATCATGCTGGCTGCCAGAGTCTGTGGGCATTTAAAAACTCGGATTTCCGCTTTTAAGCCGGGAGTTTGACTGGAAAGCACAGTCTTCCATTAAAATCTGAGATGTAATGTAGCTTGATTATGAGAAAAGCGTGTATCTGCAACTCAAAGTTTACAACATGCATATTTTTTTTTTTTTTTTTTAACACAGCTTAGCCTGAAGACTGAAAGTACACAAGAGAGGAAGAAAACACATTTCTAGAGACTTGTCATAAAAAGACTGAGGGTGAACTGTTTTCTTTGGGTGAAATAACCTGAGGGAAATACATTCAAAGAAATCAATAACCCATCACGGGCAGGTTAACTTCTTCAATGAACCTCCAGCAATGTTTGTCTTCCTCATGAGGGTCTCTTTCTGAGAACAACTGACCCTTCTGCTTCATCCATGATGACATGTAAACTTCATATTTCTGGATTCAGGTCTGGTATACACCTGATATTTCACACCTAGGGCCTAAAATGACATGGGTTTGATCTCCTGTAGAGGCTAGATCCTGTTAGATGTCTTCTAACCAAATCCTACAGATAAATCTGGTGCAGAGGTATCATAAAGTCAAGGCAAATATTCAAATGACTGTAATGAAAATGCTAATGTAACCCATTGAGATTACTTCTGCATTCGTCCAGGCATAGAGTCTAGAAATAGGGTCACATACAGCTGCGCCGCATCAGGGGAGACTCTGAAAAGAACATAGAGTTCTGCAAAAGTACATGAAAGGGCTAATGGAAGAGGGAGAAAACACATTCTGTATAGTGGGTAGAATTCAAGTGTTTGACATAGAATAAAACTGACTCTGGGATTCTCTCTAGTGATTGCTGAAATTTGCCCTGTGGCAATAAACAACTACTGTATCCAGAGTTTGTCTTAGACAGTTTAGCTCACTCTATTTGAGAAGGGCTGCCTAAGCCACAGATGGACACTGCACTGTTGCATAGACAATAACAGTATTACTGTGCATGTAAATGGGGATATAGTGAGTGAATTTATAATTCATATCAGAGATCCATGCTGCAAGTCAACATTTAAGGAAAATCATCTTGCAGGCCTCTAAAAATCAGCCATGCTTTCACTAATCTAAGTACCACAGTAGTGCAATATTTTAGACATAGTAGCATAGTAGTACCAAGTACTTTAGGGTACCATATAAATGCATGTTAATGTGGGAATAATTTCATAGTAAATGATTTGTCAATAAAAATGTCTAAAAATTAGTGTAAAAACTTAACATTACTTGAGAAGCAACAATGCATCAAATATTAGGACATCTTCACATATCTGCACTGGCAGATTTTTTTCACAAAAAATAAAAATATTTTTTCTTTTTTTTCTTTTGTCAAATCAACTTAGATAATTAATGTGGTTCAGATAACATAATATTTTGAGTTTCTGTTGATTAAACCAATCGTCTTCATTGTATTAACTCAAAATTAAGGCAAACAGGTACTTTTACTTTAAGTTAAACCAACAATTCTTTTTTATAGTGCAGTAATACACTCGTATTAAAGATCTGTTCTCTAAAAAGTTAATACCTTATGCAGAGTTGTTTCTCTAGTAAATCTGTCTTGTTTTAAGAATTTTTCGATATTTATATAATATTTATAGATATTTTTTTGCTCTGCCCCTGCATTCACCTATATTTCCCAGATTACATCATAACACTCCTTCCTTATTTAGACATTTCCGACATCTATTTGGGAGTGTCTACAACCCAGAAATTTACAAGTCCTCACTGGTGAAAGGAATGCTAGTGTTTCAAAACAGTCTTTTTTCGTTTTGCACGTTCTAATCGAACCGGAATGTGGCGGAGGGTGGGTACATGTTCTGTTACTAGAGTAAAACAACAGGAAGGTGTGCTAATAATTAATGTGGCATCAGAACAAGATTTAGAACCAGTTCAAGATTCAATTCAGTTCATAGAGCAAGAATGGAAAGGTGAACGAAATGGACAGTGTATAAAGGTCATTCAGTCCAAGAGCAAACTACTAACACAGCCAGCTGAAATTGCCCAAGACTGACAATCTCCAGAACAGCAGTCAAACTTTGGCAAAGCTTGCCAAATCAAATTCATTGTTGAATTTGGTCATAGTCACAGAGTGCACTTTTTTGTGCACTTTTGGAGATGCTGGTGAAATTCCAGTTTTCCTATGGGGTTTTCAAGAGAGTCAGGTGCTCGCTGAATTACAAGAGAGACAGAGAGTCTATGAACAGCCTCTTTTGGTGTGGTTACTGTCCCGAGCCAGAACATTCTGTAGAGGAACACTGTGTATCGTCGTTGTTGTCACAGGAGCCAATAGTCTCCTTGGACAGATCTCTAACAGCTGAATGAAAGATTCTTGTAGTAACAAAGAGAGTTATTTTTTAATTGCTAGGAGATTAATTCAACGGCTGTTATATCAAATGCTTATTCACGCAACACCACAGCAACACTGCAATTCATGATGAGTTTGTCTCTTTTTATGCAAGATTCTTGTCTAGAAGAAAAAAACTGCAGAAACATTACATACATGTAACTACACCATGACACAGCAAAATCTCAGACAGTTACTCAATCAACACATTAACACTTAACAGACCAGGAAAGGGGTCAATTCGGTCAATAAAATCCTGGGGTCCATTCCTGATGTATAATCACTAGGGCTGGACGATATGACCTAAAATCAAAATCTTGATTAATTGAACATTTTACCTCGATTACGATTAATGAACGATTATTTTGTTTCATTCACGTGATGTACGAGCTACTGTCTGTATGAGTGTTCGTGTTCCACAATGCATCAGCACAGAAGCTCAACATAATGATACACATACGATGGTCAAAAATTGCTTGAATGTCCAAACTGGCATGCCTTAAAGGGTTAGTTCACCCAAAAATGAAAATTCTGTCATTACTCACCCCTCATGTCATTTCACACACATAAGACTTTCGTTCATCTTTGGAACACAAATTAAGATATTTTTGAGAAAATTTGATGGTGAGGCCTCCATTGGCAGCAAGATAATTAACACTTTCAATGCCCAGAAAGCTACTAAAGACATATTTAAAACAGTTTATGTAGTCATTCAACCTTATTGTTATGAAGTGACAAGAATACTTTTTGTGCACCAAAAAAACAAAATATCGACTTTATTCATCAATATCTAGTGATGGGCGATTTCAAAATACTGCTTCATGAAGCTTTATGAATCTTTTGTTTCGAAATCAGTGATTCGGAGCGTGTATCAAACTGCCAAGATCACGTGACTTCAGTAAACGAGGCTTTGTTACGTCATAAGCGTTTCGAAACATTTCTAAATTTCAATTTCACTGATTCGAAACAAAAGATTCATAAAGCTTCATGAAGCAGTGTTTTGAAATCGTCCATCACTAGATATTGATTAATATAGTCATTATTTTGTTTTTTTGGCGCACAAAAAGTATCCTCATCACTTCATAAAATTAAGGTTGACCCACTGTAGTCACATGAACTGTTTTAAATATGTCTTTAGTAGCTTTCTGGGCATTGTAAATGATCTTGCTGTCAATGGAGGCCTCACTGAGCCATCGGATTTTATCAAAAATATCTATAATATGAGGGTGAGTAATTAATGGCAGAATTTTTAAACCCTTTAAAATACATACAATTTACAAACTTTTGTGAGGACACAAGCGAAAGTGATCGCACCGTCTGTGTGTGTTGACTCGGCGTTTGAGTTCGCCTCCATGTTGCTTCCATGCCGCTGACTGGATGGGGTGGAGTCACGTGACTACATGGTAGTATGTTTTTAAGGGGAAAGTATTAAGAGGATTAGAAAAATTAAATAACCGACATGGGAAAATTATGTTAGTTACTTTTTGATTAATCCACCAGCCCTTTAGCAATCACAGATAACTGTTAACCCAGACACTTGTAATTAAAAGGTAAGTTTCTTCAAGTGTCTTAGAGATGTTGTCGTAGTTCTTCTAGATTTAGTGTGTCTCTTTTTTTTCTGTTTCTTCATGTAATCCCAGATGGACTCGATGATGGTGAGATCAGATCATGCCGGCTGTTGTCAGACTCCTTGTGCATACAAAAATCCTACTTGATTATTACAATTAATGGCAAAAGGAATGTTTGAATTTTTGGTGATAACACTAATGTGCCTAAGACTTTTGCACAGGACTGTAGGTGGAGCACTGATCTAAAGATAGAGCACTAGTTTTCTCCTGGGTTCTTATAATCCAGCTTATTCTTTTGTATACTTGTCATTAGGTGCTGCTTAGTAACAGGTCTTATTTAATTATTATCATATTTTAATTAACAGGAACACCAATTAGTGTCCACCAAATAAGTCAAAACTGACTAAAAAGACAAAGAACATAAATAGTACGCCATATTTAAAATGTATAAGGAGACACCTATTTTGTATGGTCTATGTACCTGCTGTTGCGCCACAGACTTGCATTTTATGATGCTTTACATGTTCCCATTTGCCCACTGTGAGTCCCTGCCAGTCTGTGCTTGCCCTCCCCTGATGTCATGTTGCTATGGTAAGCCTGGTACGCGCCCTTCTCAATAAAAACATGTGGAAATTTCCTTACCATAACCTGCTTTCACTGCTGTATCTGATATAAGACGATAAAGGATAAAGGACTTAACACTCAGTTTCAGAACAACAATGTGGCCGAATAATAGGACAAGAAACTCACTTATTGCATAATCTGAGATTTCAGAAATTAGTTCAGAAATGTAATTACTGATTATAAATATAGAATCCAAATATATTTGGAATAGGGCTCATATATCTTTTGAAATGATTTGCCTGGCAATATAAAACGTGTGAATATCACAGTGATTTTAATGACCTTTTTATTTGGCTGTTAAGTTTCCTGATAAGACCATGTCATTAGACTTGTGGTTAGGGATGCACAGATATGAACATTTTGGCAGATACCGATATTTTTTTTTTTATATTTGAAAACCGATAACCGATATATTTGCTGATAAATCTAAATCAAAATTTTTAATAGAATTTTTGAGAGCCTGATTACAAAAACAAAAGTTTCATGTCCCAAGCACATAATTATAATGTTCTCATTATAATATTATGTAGCTTATATGACAGATTTGTGCTGCACATGTTGCATTTAACTGTATTTTCCTTTTTGAAGTGATTTCAATCATATTTCAAGCAATTCAAAACCATTAAGGTGAACAGTGCGCATCTGAAGTGTCTCAGCTGAAGGAAATAATCCATTATATTTCGGCTTTAATATATCAGCCAAATTTTCTCATCTGGCTGATAACGATAACATTAAAAATACCGATAAGGTGGCCGATATATCATGCATCCCTATTTTTTTTTAGGCAGATCACTCACAATTAGGATGTGTGTGTCATCTACAAGATCTAAAGACCAGGACCTGATAATAAAGAACATCCAGAATTTTATAGTCAGGTACATTTGATCTAAAGAACACTGTGTGCGTTATATAATCCTCAAATGTACTGGCCAGAGGAGAAGCTGAATCTAACACAAAGAGCTTTCTGCACTTTTATTTTCACAGAGTGTACAGGTGGGGGATGATTTGATATTAGAATAACACACCTGCAACTTTGTTTAGCTTGCAAATATACAGGTCAAGCTGGAAGTATGCAAATGGTTCCTGCAGTTGCCCTACTAAACTAATGCATACTACATTGATTTATACCACTTAAATTGAGACCAAACAAACATATCACGCTATATTGTGCCATGTGAGTGCTTCAGAGATTAAGATATAACCTTATCTCCCAGAATACAAAGGTTGCATCAGCTTCTTTTTTCAGCTGAGGTCGAATTAGGACACCTGAACTTTAATAAGTGTGTGCAACTGCTGCGACTTAATGCCTTAATATAACACAACAGCAAAATGATAATGCTGGCATGAAGCATTTCTTCAGGATACCTTATAAAAATGCAGTGAACGCTTTAATCTGTCTCTAAAAAATGAGCGCTATTAACCAAGACATATCCAAGGTGATTACAGTGGACTGAGAAACTGCCGCATAAAACTAAATGGCCGCTAAGGATAGTTCGTTCAAAAATGAAAAATCTGATCATTTAGAGGTTGTTTTGAAACTTTGCCATTTTTTCTATTCCAGGGATTCTATGAGAATTGAGAAGTCCACGCCACAGTTATAACGATAACAACACAGAGGAACGATATTGTTGGAATCAATTTCAGGATCATTTTTCCACCTGACGAATGTAAAAACTTTGACAGCCAATCAGACTTTAAGCAAATAAGTTTAACTGCAGCATGCTTATAATAAACAGAATAATATTGTCCCTTGGTGTGAATGCTAAAACAGTTATCGCTATAGTTATCTTTACTCTCTTATGACTGAAGAAAAGTTTTTTTGTCGTAACGAACATGGCTACCTTTTAATCGCTGTGACTCATCAAACGCTGTTGTCTAATGCTTATTCATCCAACATTGCAAATCCCAATGACTTTGACTTAAATTCCTGTTGCGCAGCATTCTCTTCTAGATCTAACATTTTAACATTCCAACATTATGGCACGACAAAAACATCTCAATCATCACACCTAAAAGACCAGGGTCAAAAACTGGGTCAATGATGTGTAACGAAAACTACAGGACCTCTTCATGGAAATGAGTGACCAGCACATTGTTCAAAATTTCTCCTTTTGTGTTACGGGTCATTGACGAATTAGGTTTTTAAAAGTGTAAAAAAAAAAAAAAAAAACGCACATAATGGAAATATAATTAACTTTGAAGTTTCATTAAGTGTTAACAATAAGATTATGTGGTTTTCATAAGCAATTAATGCTATTTTTGTCATTTTGTACAAGATGGACAAAATTTGTCACCACAAAAGTCATTGGGTTTAACCAAAATTTCGGTTTTACCAAATGACAATATTTTCAAACAATGCTAACAGGCTGATATCTAGCAAAAGGACAATCAAACATTTTATATTTAGTACAAGTTTTTAAAATATTACAATATTTTCCATGTTTTATAGCGGTTGTACCGAATGACCTGATGTTTCAGGACATGCGTATGAGTGAAAACATGAATTTTTCAAATAGTTAAGAGAGAGTTAGTTACTTTGCTTCATGACCATGTAGTCCTTTGCAGGTGTCTGAATGACGTCACATCCTGTCACATGATATTGACCTCATGACTTGATCCAAAATGGTCCCTTTATATCAGTTACTCCGAATGACATCAATGAAATTCATTTTTCCGGACATTCTTTCTCATAACAAAGCAACGACTTCTACGCATAATTTTAATACCATTTTGCACTATGTTGATATATGATGTTATAAAATCACGCCAGAATAAAAATATATACATTTATTACATTTTAAGATGTTTTAATCACAAATGAAATGGCTGTATGGCCTTTGGACGGTTAAACCGTATGACCTTTTGACACTTTTATATGTGCAAAATATAATTGAAACCTTTTGGATTCAATAAAAGAGATCAAGTTGTACTACCTTACATACTTTGGATGTCATATCTTTGTTTTTCATTATTATTAAGGCCTTTGGACAAACAAATGACCCGTCACGTCATTGACCCGTTACACAGAAGAAACCAAGCCATTTTTGAGATAACTTCTCCTTTAAACAATCAATACTGCAGAACAGTGTAAATAAATGCTGACGTAATGAACACTGGCGTCATTTACAGAACACACTAAAGTGAATGTACATCTATAGATCGTCCGCCAGATAATCTATAAAAGAGAGTTTATGTTACAGCAGACTGAGGACTATAGTTACAGAAAATAGCATTCTCTATACATCCGATCCTTGGGTTTTTAACCTTTGATGCCAGTTGAGCTCTTAGCCTATGATGGATCAGTATGGGTACGTTATTGATATCAAGTCCCCGTCTTTCCACAGTCTATCCCTTTCAGTCCAAAATTGACATTGATCTGTTACAGAGCATTCCCAGACTTCCTCAAGTCCCCAAAGAGAGATGGAGGAGCCAGATGAAGGACCTCTGGGGCTTCAGGAGAGGAAACAGCCCTGCTAATAAATACAAGTGTGCCCTGAGCAAGGCAACAGACAGCGCTGTAAAGTAATTGGAGTGAAAAGAGCAAAACATAAAGTGACGATCTAGAGGCTGCAGCCAATTTATTGAGCCACATTCAGAGCTCAAGCCTTTCTGTGAAAACCAAATCAAATTATATTCCTGTGATGTTTTATGGTATCTCATTTTATTCTTGCTCTCAGTGGATTTCAAATGAATGCGCAGTTTCTTCAAATCTGATGTCAAGTGAATTCGAACCAGCAAACTCCAAACTAGAACATCTAAAACATCATTTCATTGCTGCTGATTTGATTTTACGGTTCAACTTCACAGCGATAAGGCAAATGATACAGAAAATGCTTCAGTAAACAAGCAGACACAGAGCCAACGGTCTGAACTCACTATAAAGACCATGTCAACCCTGCATATTTATGATTTCGAATGAGCATAAAATTATGAGTGGAAATGAGGGGAGGCACAGCTGACTGACACAAGCTGGTGGGTGGGTGGGTGGGTGGGGGGGGAGTCATTTCATGGTGTAAATACATTTGCCTGACTCTGTCAAGTTAGGTGACTCAGCCCATATCACGCAAGCTGAACACATAGTACTGCAGTGCATGCCGCACATCACGACAACTGCGAGCTTGCCTTAGAAGTGCTGCAGTATATAATGTATATGAAATCATTAAAATGTTCAGATCTTATGCAGTGAATGTGTAAATGTCAACAGCAGCATATATGGATGCAGTGAGGCGAGGAAACAAACATGCACTGAAGGTCTTTTTTCCCATAACATTAATGATAAATTGGCTGATATTGGGCCATTTTGAGATTATCAGCATCATGATTATATTTCAATTTTTTTTTAAAATATATTTGGGTGAATTTGAAGTAAATACAGTTAAAAACAAATTGCGTGCTATTATTTGCATATAAATGTGTGTGTGTGTGTGTGTGTGTGTGTGCATCTTTGAATGCTAAATAATTTTAAATCAATATATATTAAGCAGCCTTGTAATCTTTATCGTGAAATAATGTGGCTCTCTAATACTAGATAATTGCATGCAATAATTTAAATATTCTACGTCAATGCAATTAATACTCTGTATGTGACCCTGGAGCACAAAACCAGTCAGAAGTCACACTGGTATATTTGTAGCAATATCCAACAATACATTGTATGGGTCAAAATTATCAATTTTTCTTTTATGCCAAAAATCATTATGATATTAAGTAAAGATCATGTTCCATTAAGATATTTTGAAAATTTCCCATCGTAAATAAATCAAAAATGTATTTTTGTGAGTAGATATGCATTGCTAAGGACTTCATTTGGACATCTTTTCTCAATATTTTGATTGTTTTGAACATTTTGTATAGGGCCTGCTGCGTATTAGTTTCTCAACTTTATAGCCTACATTCACTTTTATATAGTTTTGCTCAAGGTCATTTATGAATATGTATTATGCAATTATCCTGTAATAACTGCATCAACATTATTAGACTAAAAGCAAACAATACATTGTATGGGTCAAAATTATCGATTTTTCTTTTATGCCAAAAATCATTAGGATATTAAGTAAAGATCATGTTACATGAAGATATATTGTACATTTCCTACAGTAAATATATCAAAAATGTATTTTTGTGAGTGGGTATGCATTGCTAAGGACTTCATTTGGACAACTTTTCTCAATATTTTAATTTTTTGCACCCTCAGATTCCAGATTTTCAAATAGTTGTATCTCGGCCATAATATATTAACAAACAGCTTATTTATTCAGCTTTCAGATGATGTATACATCTCAATTTAAAAAAAAAAAAAATGGACCCATATGGTTTTGTGGTCATATATACTATTATTTTCTAATAAGAAGCAGTGGGAGCAGGTCTTTTACATTTCTCCACATATTTCAAAACAGAGAATTTTGAAGATAAAGTCTAAATCCAATTCCTCGCATGAATCACATGAATTCCAATACTGTTTATAAATCAAAAAGCTACCGCTCTTCACATCCTCCTAGAGTGGATGGTGAATTATTAGTCGTGATCTGAACTGCTCCACTTTGCGCAGCGGCAGCAGCAGTCAGTCAGTCAGTCACATGCACGCCCGGAGGAGGGAGTGTGTGGCTGTCGTGGACGCGCGTCAGTGGTCCCGCCTCTCTCTCTCTCTCATTCTACTACGTCTAACGGCGGCGAGCACATGACTGCAGTAACTGTGTGTTCTGTAACTCCAGTCACGAGGATGGAGTACTATTTCACTGACCAGACTGCGCGCTCAGCCCTATAACCCGAAATGAGCACATTTACAGCGCGTACACTATCCCCGCTGACACAAGGACAAACGCTACCGAGCGCTTCCTCACCTTGTTCAAATGTTTAAAGTAGACTGTCGTCTTTCAGTGACACCTGACACAAAGTATCCGATTTGTAACCATGCACAATTCGATCCTACAGGAAAATCATACCCTTCCGTAAGAGCACGTGCCACTTTTAGAATTTAAGATAAATGCCCGCGTTCTGCGCCTCATCCGTGTCTAAACATCTCTGCGTAGGCTATAATGTGAGTGATGTAACGTAAAAGTATCCGTATGTTTCATAAGCGTTGTATTGTAACTACGTATATTGTATCTATAAATAAACACTTTGCAGTGCGACCACAGCATATTTGACATAAGATGCACAGCATTTATTTATTAATATCGACAGCACATAGGCTACTGGCACATGATGCAAAGATCGTTTGACTACTTCTAAATGGCATCAAGCTCTTGTTTTGTAACAGTTACGCAAACGCTTACGAAAACAATACATTTTTCACATGAGCAGAGTTCTGATCTCTACTACACTATGTTCTACAAATATACTCCTACATATGATAGCTATTGGTAAACGTTTTGTATAGGGCCTGCAGTGCTGCGTATTAGTTTCTCAACTTTATAGCATATATTCGCTTTTATATAGTTTTGCGCAAGCAAAACAGGTCATTTATGAATATATATTATGCAATTATTCTGTAATAACTACATTAATATTATTAGATTAAAATTACACGTGATGCATTAGACAAAAAAAGACTGAAATATATATATATAAAATCAGTTTTTCTGATCTGTGCTTACTTTTCATCTCTCATCACAGTGAACCGGTATGGAATCAGTGCTCTTTTGATTTTAAAACTACACGATCACATCAGGAAACTTAGTCAAGTTCACCAAAGTCCCACGTGTCACACACACACTCACACACAGACCGGGAAATTGGTATGATTTTTTGCAAACCGACGAACACATTTTGAACTTGTTCTAAAACAGTCATGAATCGTTCCCCGATCGCTAATCCTCGAGAGCAGAATTGAAAAGAACGATTATTTGAACGTTATTCGTTCCTAAGTCACTTTTCGCAAATATGCATTATTTCCTGTGAACTCCACGTGAAGCGCAGACGTCAGGGACTCCAGACGCCGGCTGAGACGCTCTGACAGCATCGATGAAATGATAGAAGTATATCGTGCCACAGACAGTAACATGCAAAAATACACCTGGGGAATAATAGCTGGGATTCTGTTCTATGAGAAAATGTGCATGGCTTACCTGGCTTCCGGAGTTTTCAGTCAAGTAATTGAAGACGAATGAAGAGAGCTCCTCATCTAACAGTGAAGCGCAGTCCGCCATCTTCTAGAGAATGAGATGAGAGGAGCCAGAGAGCGCAGCTATACTGGGTCTTCCCGCATGCAGTGAGGATCTCTAACCGACCGAGGGCAGTGTGCTGAGGTCCCTTAGTGCTTCCCAATCAGTGCTGGATTAAATAAAACAGCAGAAAGTTGAATTATTTCAAGGTGCAGGTCTGATAAACACAGGTTGGTGGCTGAAGAATGGCAGGACTTGGAGCAGGGTGCATGTTGCTAACTGCAACTGAAGCTGCTTTTGCTGCCTACATTAGAGTGTCTGTGACTCATTTATGATGCTAGTTTGTTATGTTTGAAGTCCATGTCAGCTCTGTGCACGTAATATATAGCAACCACAACCCACCAAAGGATGTATGTGGTTGCATGTATTCTTTACTGTATGCATGCAATGCAATATACACAACATACCATTTTTGGGCTTAAGCATGCTTAAAAACCTCAGCCAATTACTGTGCTTGGATGGTCTGTTAACAGAAAAACTATTTGTATCAGCTCCAAATTCTTAAGACAGCTTTGTTAATCACACTCTAAAAAATGTTGGGTTAAAAACAACCCAAGTTGGGTTGAAAATGTACAAACCCAGCGATTGGGTTAAATGTTTGCCACATGTGCTGGGCAGTTTTATTTAACCCAACTATTGTTTAAAATGTACAATATGGCTGGCTTAAAATGAACCCAAAATAGGTTGAAAATTAAAAATCAGACACATAATTACTAGGAAACAATGATAATCAAAAGGTGAACATTTATTAATAAGAAATTTAATAAATGATTGTTGTTTAATTATTATTCATTAAACGTATTAATGTTCAATTATTAAACATATTAATAAATATTAATTTCCAACATATTTTGGGTCCATTCTAAGCAAATTAATTATGTAATTATGTTATGTGTTTTAAACAAAGTTTAAATAAACTTAAAACTACCCAGCTGGTTGGACAAACATGTAACCCAAATGCTGGGGTAAAACAAGCCAATCAGCTGGGTTAAAACAAGCCAATCTCTGGGTTAAAACAAGCCAATCGCTGGGTTAAAACAAGCCAAATGGCTGGGTTAAAACAAGCCTATCGCTGGGTTGAAACAAGCCAAATGACTGGGTTAAAACAAGACAATCTCTGGGTTAAAACAAGCCAATCTCTGGGTTAAAACAAGCCAATCGCTGGGTTAAAACAAGCCAAATGGCTGGGTTAAAACAAGCCTATCGCTGGGTTGAAACAAGCCAAATGACTGGGTTAAAACAAGACAATCTCTGGGTTAAAACAAGCCAAATGGCTGGGTTAAAACAAGCCAAATGACTGGGTTAAAACAAGCCAATCTCTGGGTTAAAACAAGCCAATCGCTGGGTTAAAACAAGCCAAATGGCTGGGTTAAAACAAGCCTATCGCTGGGTTGAAACAAGCCAATCGCTGGGTTAAAACAAGCCTATCGCTGGGTTGAAACAAGCCAAATGACTGGGTTAAAACAAGACAATCTCTGGGTTAAAACAAGACAATCTCTGGGTTAAGACAAGCCAAATCACTGGGTTAAAACAAGCCAATCACTGGGTTAAAACAAGCCAAACGGCTGGGTTAAAACAAGCCAATCGGCTGAGTTAAAACAAGCCAAATGGCTGGGTTAAAAGAAGCCAATCTCTGGGTTAAGACAAGCCAATTGCTGGGTTAAAACAAGCCAAATGTCTGGGTTAAAACAAGCCAATCTCTGGGTTAAAACAAGCCAATCTCTGGGTTAAAACAAGCCAATCGCTGGGTTAAAACAAGCCAATCTCTGGGTTAAAACAAGCCAATCTCTGGGTTAAAACAAGCCAATCGCTGGGTTAAAACAAGCCAAATGGCTGGGTTAAAACAAGCCTATCGCTGGGTTGAAACAAGCCAAATGACTGGGTTAAAACAAGCCAATCTCTGGGTTAAAACAAGCCAATCTCTGGGTTAAAACAAGCCAATCTCTGGGTTAAAACAAGCCAATCGCTGGGTTAAAACAAGCCTATCGCTGGGTTGAAACAAGCCAGATGACTGGGTTAAAACAAGACAATCTCTGGGTTAAAACAAGCCAATCTCTGGGTTAAAACAAGCCAAATGACTGGGTTAAAACAAGACAATCTCTGGGTTAAAACAAGCCAATCTCTGGGTTAAAACAAGCCAATCGCTGGGTTAAAACAAAACAATCTCTGGGTTAAAACAAGCCAAATGGCTGGGTTAAAACAAGCCAAATGGCTGGGTTAAAACAAGCCAATCGCTGGGTTAAAACAAGCCAAACGCTGGGTTAAAACAAGCCAATCGCTGGGTTAAAACAAGCCAATCGCTGGGTTAAAACAAGCCAATCACTGGGTTAAAACAAGCCAAACGGCTGGGTTAAAACAAGCCAATCGCTGGGTTAAAACAAGCCAATCTCTGGGTTAAAACAAGCCAAACGGCTGGGTTAAAACAAGCCAAACGGCTGGGTTAAAACAAGCCAAACGGCTGGGTTAAAACAAGCCAAACGGCTGGGTTAAAACAAGCCAAACGCTGGGTTAAAACAAGCCAATCTCTGGGTTAAAACAAGCCAAACGGCTGGGTTAAAACAAGCCAAACGGCTGGGTTAAAACAAGCCAAACGCTGGGTTAAAACAAGCCAATCGCTGGGTTAAAACAAGCCAATCACTGGGTTAAAACAAGCCAATCGCTGGGTTAAAACAAGCCAATCGCTGGGTTAAAACAAGCCAAACGCTGGGTTAAAACAAGCCAATCTCTGGGTTCAAACAAGCCAATCACTGGGTTAAAACAAGCCAATCACTGGGTTAAAACAAGCCAATCGCTGGGTTAAAACAAGCCAATCACTGGGTTAAAACAAGCCAAACGCTGGGTTAAAACAAGCCAATCGCTGGGTTAAAACAAGCCAATCACTGGATTAAAACAAGCCAAACGGCTGGGTTAAAACAAGCCAAATGGCTGGGTTAAAACAAGCCTATCGCTGGGTTGAAACAAGCCAAATGACTGGGTTAAAACAAGCCAATCTCTGGGTTAAAACAAGCCAAATGGCTGGGTTAAAACAAGCCAAATGGCTGGGTTAAAACAAGCCAATCTCTGGGTTAAGACAAGCCAATTGCTGGGTTAAAACAAGCCAAATGTCTGGGTTAAAACAAGCCAATCTCTGGGTTAAAACAAGCCAATCTCTGGGTTAAAACAAGCCAATCTCTGGGTTAAAACAAGCCAATCGCTGGGTTAAAACAAGCCAATCTCTGGGTTAAAACAAGCCAATCTCTGGGTTAAAACAAGCCAATCGCTGGGTTAAAACAAGCCAATCGCTGGGTTAAAACAAGCCTATCGCTGGGTTGAAACAAGCCAAATGACTGGGTTAAAACAAGACAATCTCTGGGTTAAAACAAGACAATCTCTGGGTTAAAACAAGCCAATCGCTGGGTTAAAACAAGCCAAATGGCTGGGTTAAAACAAGCCTATCGCTGGGTTGAAACAAGCCAAATGACTGGGTTAAAACAAGCCAATCTCTGGGTTAAAACAAGCCAATCTCTGGGTTAAAACAAGCCAATCGCTGGGTTAAAACAAGCCAAATGGCTGGGTTAAAACAAGCCAATCTCTGGGTTAAAACAAGCCAATCGCTGGGTTAAAACAAGCCAAATGGCTGGGTTAAAACAAGCCAATCTCTGGGTTAAAACAAGCCAATCGCTGGGTTAAAACAAGCCAAATGGCTGGGTTAAAACAAGACAATCTCTGGGTTAAAACAAAACAATCTCTGGGTTAAAACAAGCCAATCGCTGGGTTAAAACAAGCCAATCTCTGGGTTAAAACAAGCCAATCTCTGGGTTAAAACAAGCCAATCGCTGGGTTAAAACAAGCCAAATGGCTGGGTTAAAACAAGCCAATCTCTGGGTTAAAACAAGCCAATCGCTGGGTTAAAACAAGCCAAATGGCTGGGTTAAAACAAGCCAATCTCTGGGTTAAAACAAGCCAATCGCTGGGTTAAAACAAGCCAAATGGCTGGGTTAAAACAAGACAATCTCTGGGTTAAAACAAAACAATCTCTGGGTTAAAACCAGCCAATCGCTGGGTTAAAACAAGCCAAACGCTGGGTTAAAACAAGCCAATCGCTGGGTTAAAACAAGCCAATCGCTGGGTTAAAACAAGCCAATCTCTGGGTTAAAACAAGCCAATCACTGGGTTAAAACAAGCCAAACGGCTGGGTTAAAACAAGCCAATTGCTGGGTTAAAACAAGCCAATCTCTGGGTTAAAACAAGCCAATCACTGGGTTAAAACAAGCCAAACGGCTGGGTTAAAACAAGCCAAACGGCTGGGTTAAAACAAGCCAAACGCTGGGTTAAAACAAGCCAATCGCTGGGTTAAAACAAGCCAATCACTGGTCTAAAACAAGCCAAACGGCTGGGTTAAAACAAGCCAATCGCTGGGTTAAAACAAGCCAATCGCTGGGTTAAAACAAGCCAAACGCTGGGTTAAAACAAGCCAATCTCTGGGTTAAAACAAGCCAATCTCTGGGTTAAAACAAGCCAATCACTGGGTTAAAACAAGCCAATCACTGGGTTAAAACAAGCCAAACGCTGGGTTAAAACAAGCCAATCGCTGGGTTAAAACAAGCCAATCACTGGGTTAAAACAAGCCAAACGGCTGGGTTAAAACAAGCCAATTGCTGGGTTAAAACAAGCCAATCACTGGGTTAAAACAAGCCAATCGCTGGGTTAAAACAAGCCAATCACTGGGTTAAGACAAGCCAATTGCTGGGTTAAAACAAGCCAATTGCTGGGTTAAAACAAGCCAAATGGCTGGGTTAAAACAAGCCAATCTCTGGGTTAAAACAAGCCAATCGCTGGGTTAAAACAAGCCAATCACTGGTCTAAAACAAGCCAAACGGCTGGGTTAAAACAAGCCAATCGCTGGGTTAAAACAAACCAATCGCTGGGTTAAAACAAGCCAAACGCTGGGTTAAAACAAGCCAATCTCTGGGTTAAAACAAGCCAATCTCTGGGTTAAAACAAGCCAATCACTGGGTTAAAACAAGCCAATCACTGGGTTAAAACAAGCCAAACGCTGGGTTAAAACAAGCCAATCGCTGGGTTAAAACAAGCCAATCACTGGGTTAAAACAAGCCAAACGGCTGGGTTAAAACAAGCCAATCGCTGGGTTAAAACAAGCCAATCGCTGGGTTAAAACAAGCCAAACGGCTGGGTTAAAACAAGCCAAACGGCTGGGTTAAAACAAGCCAATCACTGGGTTAAAACAAGCCAAACGGCTGGGTTAAAACAAGCCAATTGCTGGGTTAAAACAAGCCAATCACTGGGTTAAAACAAGCCAAACGGCTGGGTTAAAACAAGCCAATTGCTGGGTTAAAACAAGCCAATCGCTGGGTTAAAACAAGCCAAACGGCTGGGTTAAAACAAGCCAAACGGCTGGGTTAAAACAAGCCAATCACTGGGTTAAAACAAGCCAAACGGCTGGGTTAAAACAAGCCAATTGCTGGGTTAAAACAAGCCAATCGCTGGGTTAAAACAAGCCAATCACTGGGTTAAGACAAGCCAATCGCTGGGTTAAAACAAGCCAATTGCTGGGTTAAAACAAGCCAAATGGCTGGGTTAAAACAAGCCAATCTCTGGGTTAAAACAAGCCAATCGCTGGGTTAAAACAAGCCAATCGCTGGGTTAAAACAAGCCAAACGGCTGGGTTAAAACAAGCCAAACGCTGGGTTAAAACAAGCCAATCACTGGGTTAAAACAAGCCAATCGCTGGGTTAAAACAAGCCAATCACTGGGTTAAAACAAGCCAAACGGCTGGGTTAAAACAAGCCAATCACTGGGTTAAAACAAGCCAATCACTGAGTTAAAACAAGCCAATCGCTGAGTTAAAACAAGCCAATCACTGGGTTTGTCCATTTTCAACCCACCATTTTTTAGAGGGTTGAGATTTAAAGTTTTTTATATTTTTGGTGAATTTAGAGTGCTTGTTTGACTAACAATGGTGTACATCACATTAGCCATCATTAAATTGAATGAATCATTATATACACATTATCATTATATAACTGGCTACTGTCCACACTGTAAATATTGGCAAAATATTATTTATTAAATATTATTTATTATTATCTAACTGTACTAGAGAGTCTTTGGACTTTTAATGTTGAGGCACTTATCTTTGACCCTAGTACTACAATGAATAAAATAATGAAGTAACATAGATAAAAAGATGATGATCTCCCTACTGTGAACTAGTGATAAAGTTTGATATATGAGTAATGCATTAAAATCTATATAAACAATTAGGGTAATTACCCTGTAATCAGTAGACTCATTGATTGGCTGCTCTTGTCAAGTGCAGTTTTCCTACAGTCACTCACAGGCTTTCCATATGATTTGGGGATTTTGACAGCTTCAAGTAACCTCAATACTTTATCATGAATTGAGCTGCTTAATTGATTGAGTCATTTCATTCAGAGTGACATCCCAGAGATCACCAGCTGACTCTTACTCAAGAGAAGATTAAGAGTAAACAGCCGTTCACATCTAACTCATAAATCTTGTAGATATTAAGATAAACTGTTTACAAGGCGTGTAAACCAATAAATCTGAATTGACAAGCCCTCGAAGGACTATTATAATTCTCAATCAAATCAGAAATGACCCCAAGGCCCCATCCGTCTATTGAACTGTGTGCTGACTATATAGCCAGCTATCGACCAAACACATGCTGTTTAAATTTTTGAGGTCAAAGCAAAAGTTTGATTCCAACCATGCCTCTTTGAAAACACACTGTATATAAAAAAACCCCTATGCTCTTAGACGCTTGATCGATAAACCGTAGGTTGTGCTAATTCTTAGAGCAAAAACAAATGAGACAACAGATGCAATGAAAAGCAAACATTCAGTGACATTCTTGGCTTAGAGGGGGACTTCAAGACTTAATCCAACTTCCATAAGAGTGTGAAAGGTCACTGGAGGGATTTGACAGCCCTGAGCGTCTGGTAGGTGTCTCTGACAGCTGTCAGACTGGAGGAGTTTGTTCTCACTTGGAGTTATCAGTCAAGAGAAGAGTCAGTTTCATTAGTCATATCATTTCATTGATTATGCCCTGATGTATGGAGGTCAACAACATTGTGCCTTCAGCTGCAGTTGTCCAAGGACAGCAATCAATAGAATTCACACGTTGTTTTCCGACGCTGAGGCATGCATGACGTTTTTTCATGTTTTTGTTTGCCGTGATCAATGAGACAGCATGTTGCAGGTGCTAGTGTTACAGTTTATGCATACTGCAGACATCTCTCGCAGTGTTTTATGACTGGAAGGTGATTTAATGGGGGCTTCCGTGTGAATGGACAGGGCACTGAGAGGAGACAAATCAAAGAGCACACTTGCTTATGCACCAAGGGCTGTTGCATCAAATTTATGAAGATTGTCACGTTGGAACTTTGGGTTCAATTTCAGAATGACACTTTCAGAGTCCTGAAATTGTGAAATGCCCTGTTGGGAAATTCATATATGCACTAGATGTTCGTTGTGTAGTATATTTTGTACACTCAATTTTAACTGCATCTTGCATCAGTGTTTAGTGGCCTTCTTATGCCCAATCTCATTAATGTTTACTTGAATACAAATCTAACTGCAAAAGAAGAAATCTTTTTTTTTTTTTTTTATCCAAATAAAAGAAAATGCTGGCAACTAGAGTCAGCATGTTTCCTGACAGCATGTCATTTCTGAAGACAACATCAAACACTCCCAATTCAGTTCAGACTGAGCTATTTTAGTATCTTAACAGTTGTGTCCACGTAAACAAATGGACCACTCACACCTTATATGTGGAGAACGGTCATCAGCTGGACAGACATGTCACAGCAAACATCCTGCTGAAATGATGTTGCGCTTCAAACAAGAGTGTTAGAGACAAAAAATGCAGTGTTTATTCAGTCTTGTCAATAGAATCCATTAATCAGTAATACTACTGTCAGCTACAGAAGATCCATTTATTTGTATTACATATATTCAAATTATATCATGGTCAATCTGAATACTCGATTCGGATTGGCTGGAAGGTGTGCATTAAAACCATTTAATGCACAAGTAGTTCCAGTCAGTTTAAATATCGTTCTATATTAATGCGCTGTATTTATTGAAGCTTTGAAGAACGAGTGGTTCTTTGCCTCCATGTTGTGCATTAAAATAATTTAATGCACAGCTAGCCTTGGATTATCCCTTACATATTTTCCAGTGAAGTAAGAACTGAATTATTGACTTAATCATATATATATATATATATATATATATATATAAAATGTCCAAAAAATACATTAAATAGTTGATATTTTGTATATCATGTATATTATTTATGCATGTTCTCTTTTCTTTTGATGGTTGATGGTGAATGTTCACTCTAACCTTGAGCATAGAATTATGCTATCAGCCCCTCAGAAGAGCAAGCTGATCCTGTTTCAGACCTACTGAAGCATTTAACTCCAGAAATATGTGACTTCATTATATCCTGAAGGTTGAAGTCTAACTCGCAGAACGACTGAATCACAACATGCCACTGTGTATGCAGCAGTTACAAGCAATTTGAACTACAAGGCATAGTTCAAAAAAAGCCGACCCATGATTGGAGGAAATGCCCGGGACACTACAGATATGCAAAGCATGCAAGGCAGAACACGCTGTGATTGGCTGGGGCTCTTCCTGTCTCTGTGCATAGTAGGAGAAGGAGTGAGTAGAGTAAAGCAGGCTGCATTAGAGACATGCTTTCCCGAGCAAACACGTGCATGCTTGTCACATGATTCCTTTTTCCATTGCCGGCGCCTGACCGTGCATAGTGCTTACGCTTGCCATGTTGGTTAGATGAAAAGACAAGGATGATTGCACAGGTGAAAGTTGAAAAGAAATCTTACACAAACACAAAGGTGCAAAGGTGACAAACAATTTGAGCAGGCTAATGCCATATTTATCCCAAATAAGTATTTTAAAAATATATTTTTTAAATATATAAGGAATAGGGAAAGAATGCCAAAATAAACTGTAACATACTACCTGTGTGCAACATAAGAATTATTTAAATGAGTAGAATTATATATTACTAAAAACATTTCTTTTGCTATGTATCGTCATTGTAAAAAGCATATTGAAAGGGGAACATAATCATATAAATATAATTAAGATTTAAAATATATACTAAAAATACTAAAAAAATAGAAATAAAATAACTGAATTGTCTGTATCTGTAGACTTTACCGAAAAGCAGCATCAAATACCATATTATTTGATTAACCGAAACTTGGTTGAGTGAAATCTGTTTGAAATATTGACTTAAAATGATGCGGCATCTCTATTGTGGTGTATATTGATCTAGGGCACACACACACACACACACACACACACACACACACACACACACACACATGCACACACACACACAAAACCCTCTACTACAACATATGTTTTAGGAAAGTGGTTCTCAACTGGTTTGGCTATGGGACCCACATTTTCCCATGTTCATGAAGTCGTGACCCAAATTTGTAGGAATTTGAACCAAGAAAATGTATTTCTCAAAAATGGACAGAAGGTACACAAGTACTGTGCCTCTTAACATACACACAGATTGTAGTCAGTTTATTCAACAGTGTTGGTGATATTCTTACAATTTATAAGTAATCTATACCCTAGCACTGTGTAACATTTACATAATTTATACTGTTTGGTAATTTCATAACTATGACGTTGCATGCTCATGATTTCATTCGCTCTTTATAATGATTTACAGTGCGCACCTCCACATTTGCGTCTGACAGGACAGGAAAGTTTGGACTACGTGTTTTTATTATTTACTTTATTTACTTAAACTGTGTCTGACACGTCAAAAACATTTACAATTACGTTGTTTGCTGTTGTTGTTTCTACATACTACATACTCTGTGACTCACTCAAAACAGTCTTGTGACCCACCAGTTTTAGGGCACTTTCACATTTAGATTGCGTGGTCTGAACTCAGATCAAGTTTGATTGTTTCCCCTCCCCCTGCTAAATTGTGTTCACAGTTTGTATAATTTTGGTCTGAACCGCAGTGTGGTTTGCATCATCAAAGGAGCAGCTGTTTACTCCTGTTGCATGGTAACGACAATGCAAGAGAAGGCAGCAAAATGCAAAGTGTTGCTCACCACACTCTTATATTTTGTTTTTTGAATCTTTGATTTTGTTTTCAAAGCATCAGCACATGCAAACCAAACTTTAACATCAATCGAAGCCGGGCGCGCACCAAAAAGTGCTAGTGAAAATCATCCTTAAGTTAGACTTGGAAAAACAAGATGCTTTAGAAATCTGTCTTCTGGGAATAGGTGAAAGCCAAAATTGGAGGTTTGACCAAGAAGCTCAAATCCACACTTTTATCTTTGACCTGAACTATCTGGAATTTCTCATTATTCCAGTGCATATCAAAACAAGGGGTTGCTTTGAACAAAGGATAGAGGCCTTTTCTGTCTGGGGTCTGTGGGCGATTGACCTGCGGGGCCATGTGCAATGGTTTGAGAGTGTCTGAGCCTTAGTCATCACAGCATGTGTGTACACTGCTGCATGTGTGGCATTCCATCACTAAACCTACCAGTGTCTTCAAAGACACACCCATCAATGCTTTCACAATCCCAACATCTTTTTTTGCTATTCCAATGCACTGTGTTTGTGAACTAGGCTGTGTGGTAAGTGCCTAAATTCAACATCAATTATGTATTTACCAAACTTGTAGCAACTGGCTTTTCCCAATCTGCATGCTCTATTTACACTCATGTCCATTGGCAGGAAAGAAGGTGGCCGTTACTGCAGCTGAGTAATTAACCATGCAGTAATTATCAATATGGGTAGGAATGGTTGACGCCATTGCTGCAAACCTTCTGAAAGCAGTGTGCTATGTTTTTGTAGTGACACTGAGATGCTGATCTCAGGCCTGGAGTCTGTTAAAGAGTTGTTGACATGCGACTGTCACAGTGTTGGACAGCTGTGGGGTAGAGACCAGAAGGAGATGCCCATCATGGTCTATCAGGATCTAACGGACTCACTGTCCCAACACGCCAAGAGAAGGTGCCAGCTGAGTTAGCTACATGCTATATGGCAAGGCCATCCCTTTCAGTCATCCCTTGGGTCTCTTCTCCACCCAAGCATTTAAAAATTAATGAGTATGAAATTTCCCAGACAAGGGTTTCCTTTCCAATGATTATAAGTGGCTGGAATAAGACCCTTCTGGACTGGATTTTAGTGGCAGTGTTGTAACATTTGGCCGATGGCTTTATCCAAAACAATTTACAATCCATTCATGGTATACATTTTATCACTATACATGATCCCAGGCACTCGTTTCCAAAACTGCCAGCCATTTTGAAACAGTAACATCAGACAAGGTTGATTTGGGTCTCAGCTGGGTCTTTGTTTTGTGAAGGATCTAGTGTTATCAGGGCATGGGAGAGGTTGAGCTATAGTCTGTGCTGATAGCCCACCTGCTGAAACGCTGAGTGCACAGCCAGATGCCGCCCAGCCAAAGTAGGCTAGTACTGGAACAGTCTAGTGCTCCTCCATTCTCACTTTGCACGGCCCAGCGCTACGTTACTCGGCCTCCCCTGAGACATGCTGATTTATGGCCATGAGCACCAAGAGGGACAAATGACTCTAATCCCGACAGCACCGTTTCACAAGCTCGGTGACAAACACGTTTAGAAATATTGGAAAAATGCTTAACAATCAAAGTCATAAACATTGATCCTGTTCAATGAGATGGAAGACCTTGAATTGCAAGCTCTTGGAGACAAGAGTATGAGTGCATCGCATGAAAGAACCCACATCAAAGTGGAAATCTCTATAAATCACAAGGATGCAATAATGTGCTTTTTGAAGGACATTATATGAGTTCAGTAGACTGTCACCTTAGAAGGGGAAAAGATGGAAAAGCAGGCAAGAATAGGAGGAAGATGCATTTTTTGCAATCTTTGGAAGCCCGGGGGCATATCTGGAGATATCGTGGGCATATCTTGACATTTACACGATGAAGAATTATCAACAGAGCAGAGCTTGAAGGAAGGTTAAACAGTGCAAAGGGAGTCTTCTCTCCACATGTGACATTCACACCAATTTCGCTTTGCTCACGACTCAGCAGTAAGATCACATCACTCACAGTCTTTCAATATCCACCACCAGACCGACACTTTCAAACACATTTAGCATAACTGACTATGCAAATAAATTCCACACAATAGCCTGTGATTACCAAATGCTTGGTCGCTTTGAGCCAGTCCCAACAGGATAACTGCAGATTGATGGAAGGAACTGACCCCTAGCCTCTCGTTTTCTCTTCGCGTCTCTGCAATTTTGGAGCCAAGAGACACGGGCCCTGATAACCCTACCATCTTATCACAGAAGCACACTCCCTTGGTGCTGAATCCGTAGGTAATTGAATCATGCACAGGGCTATTTGTCTGATTGTGAATGGTATTTAAAAAGGGACAGACAGGTGGTGACTGGGTATGCTGGCTTCCTCACACTGAAAGATGCTATTGGTCCAATCCTTGCTGCAGTGGTTAGTCATATGGGGATTATACAACAGCTACAACTCACTTCATTCCACCTTGTGCTCGCCAAGCAGGAAAATGGAGCTAAATATAAATGCAGATGGCGGCATCTCTGGAAAGGTCAACAATACATTTGCACCGTGAAGATTATCGCATGTAAATGTGACTTACTTGCAGCATTTAACTCAGACCAAGGATGGGAATCATGGATTCTTTCATAACTCTGTTACGTAAGAGGCTTCGCAGATTAGTTTCTTCCCTAAAGATGATCTTTTCTCTCGTTCACATCAAAGTCTGAAAGAGATTGATGTGTAAATTTTCCTTCGAACTCCCTTTGACTGTGATGATGAAACAGGGGAGTTTGACTCTTGAATCAGGCCATTAGGTGAGCACCTCAAGATAATGTTTGCAATGTCTTATAACTTACATTTAGTGACTCCCATGTGACTCAGATAATCCTAAACAAAGCTGTTCATCTATTATCAGTATGGAACGGTTAAGGGCCTCCACCTCATATGCCCACATGCTGTCAGTGTTTTCACCAAGTGTCCGACCCTCAGCAACTTTATTATCACAAACTAGGTCTCCAGCAGACAGATTCGCTTACCGGGGCACTTATCGAACCAAAGAGCTCCACTGGTTGAAATGACAAACTGATGAGTTTTCCATTGGGATTCATGGTATATGCTTGTCCCTTGACTGAAACATAAACGTTCTGCTTGGACAAGAATATTACTGCATTTAGGAATGGGCCAATATTCTCGCTTCTCCAAATGGGGAAAGATGTCTTATGCAATGTCAGTGTCTTTGATTTCCTCTGTCCATCTCTCTCAACAGCTGTTGTTGGAGATGGACCAGAACACTAGCTTAATAAGTCTGCTTAATGTAAGCACAGCTCTGCAGGGTAGGGGGAAGGTCTTTGGATTTAACCATCAGTTCATCCTGCCCAGAGGACGTCAGCCATCGCAACGTAATTAATGTGTATTTGCTCATCTGTTAAGGTACATTCGTTGACCTTAAACCTCTTGCTGTTCTCCCTTCCAGTTGGCCAGAGAGGTTGGGGGCTTGGCCAGGGAAAGAGTGAGATGGAATGAGGGGAACGGGAAAAGAATGATGCTAATAAAAACCAAAAGAAAATGCTACCTATTGCATACTCCCATTGAAACAAAGCCTTACCCAGCAGAACTCTTCGTGAGCTGCTGCTATGAGATGAGAGCTTTTGCAATTACACAAAGATTATCCAGCACATGACCCACTGAGAAATCCCCAACCCCACAAAATCTGCAAAAAGTCAAAAAATAAAATAAAAAAAATGCAATAACAAACCTGTTCTGGTTTGAGGATTGGGTGAAGCAAAGCCAAAAAAAATGAAATAAGGGAAGTAGGAGTTCCCCTCCTGAGGGGAGTGTGAGGAATCAATCAGGCTGAGACGGGTCTATGACAACACATTCCCACAAGACAAGGAAGTGAATCCTGATTCATCGGTGGAGGAGGAAGCGCAGCAGGCTCAGGCAAGATCGCAACGCAGACATGGTCATCTAATACTTTACTAGATACATTCATCTTCCTGTCTCTCTCTTTTGGACATGTCAAGAATAACACAGAAAGCAGGAACATAATTCTGCAGTGCCTTGTTTTGTTCCTATGAAACATGATGGCTAGAGATTTGATATTCAGCATGGAATTACAGTAGGAGCAGCCTAACTTAACTGACATTACTGTTATCAAGTTTTGTTATTACTGCAGCACTTCATACACATCTTTAAGCAGGTTAGTTGAACTCTGGTCACTGTGATAGAGGGTGAGGCCCAACCTTTTTCAAGAACTGTAAAACTGGAGATTATCTACATTGTAATTGAATACTTATCAAATTTCAAAGGACTACACATTCTTAGAAATGATAAAATAAGTATAAAATAGCGTTTGAAAGAGAGCAAAGGGTAAAGAGCATGTGTGCCAGTAAAGACTGTGTTTACATCTGCAAGGAAAAAAGGAAAACCAAAGTCTGTTTATAATTATTTCATTCTTCTTCGCTATTGTGTTTTTTCTGTGTAAAATGCTTTCTGCATCTTATAACCAACCGGTATTGGAATAGCCAATGTGAATTAATTATACACTCTAAAAAATGCTGGGTTAAAAACAACCCAAGTTTGGTTGAAAATGGACAAACCCAGCGGTTGGGTTGTATGTTTAGCCAACATTATTTAACCCAACTATTGTTTAAAAATGACTATATGTCTGGTGTAAAATGAACCAAAAATAGGTTGGAAATTAAAATCAGACACATAATTACTAGAGGCAACAATAATAATCAAAAGATGAACATTTATTAATAAGCAATTTAACAAATGTTTATCGTTTAATTATTATTCATTAAACTTCATTAAACATATTAATAAATGTTCATTTCCAACATACTTCGGTTCATTTAGGTTAATTTTAAGCAAGCAATACAATAGTTGAGTTAAACAACATTTAACCCAACCACTGGGTTAAAACAACCCATTTGCTGGGTTTGTCTATTTTCAACCCAACTTGGGTTGCTTTTAACCCAGCATTTTTTAGATTGTACTCTCAAGTACTGTTGGTTTAGACAGAAACAGGAAAGCATCCTGATTTACAGTAATTGTGTGCATCAAAACCCATTCCTTTTATTCCAAAAGTTTTTTTCGGAACGCGAATTGGTTAAAACTACATTTTGTTTTTATTGATACTTTTCTGATTGAATGAGTATCGATATTACTGTATATAGTATGCATATAAATAATATGATTATGAAAATAATAAAAAAAAAAGTCCATTTATAATCACCTCGTCAGTGCATTCTGAGATTGCCTTTTCCACAAAGAATTGTCCAGAAAAGGCATCTAGTTTTGGAACAGCCTCCAAGTCATGTGCATAATTATAATCATTTTATTTGTTACTGAACTGTATCTCTCTTCTTGTTAATTTTTCCTCTTACCCCTCTTTTTATTTTGTTATTTGAATTAATAGTGGGGTGACTGGCATTGTCATTTATTTATCATTCCTCTGAGAGGATCCAAGGACAGCGTAAGTTTGGCCAAGTCCCGTGATATTCAAGACTGCCAAGTTCTCTGCTGCCCTCCACACCGTGCAACCTCGGTGACTTGGAATGTTTGCATTCATTATCTTATCTACCCTGACTAAATCAATCTGCTGATAAGTGTTGAGGCATTGAGGAAACGCTGCATACATCACAGGGGGAAAAAAAGTCATAAAAAACACTGTTGGTTATTGTCTACAAAAGAAAGTGGAGCGCATGAAACGATTCCAAGATGCTGCTCTAATTCCTTTTATCTGCAGATCATTATTCACTAATGCTTTACTGCTTTCTGGGTGAATACCTCAGAGAATGTCTGATTAAGAAATTATTTCACACGGAAGTCTGGAGCTAATGGACACCTGTGAAGGTACTAACAGGAAATGTGGATTGTTTGAAAGTTTGAAAGAGGGATTCGGTGTCACAATAACTGTGTTGGTTTTTTTCTGCACGACAGCTCCAAATCACACCTGTCAGATTCTCTCAGATCAAATTGAGATTTAAGAAAGCTTTTGTTGGCTTTTTGTTCATTTAGTAATCCGCCCTGGCAGAGGTAGGTCGAAGGTCAGTTGACTTGGTCTTATGGCACAAGAAAAAAAGCATCTGTCAGCAACCCAAGCTCAAAACACTTTCATTACTCAAGGACAACTGCCATGAGTGGAAGGTTAGTTCCACACGAATGGCCTGGAATTCCAGGGGTGTCGCTCCATGTCTGAGAGTCAGCTGCTCTGCCAGGGTGACCTCCAAGCACCATTTACATCAGAGCGCCGCCCGCTGCCTGGGTCACATGTGTCTGTCCCATTTCAGCAGCGTCTTGAATCAGGAACAACCCTCTCCCTTTCGGAACTTTCTCCCTGGGGAAAAGCACTGAGAGAGACTCTCGTTTAGGTCAATGGAGAAGCAGCCCACAGATCAATGGCTGTGCTCGGTCACATGGGGAGGGGGATACCGGTGGAGATGATAAGCTTCCATCTAATTACACTGCAAGGCCGTTTCAAGGCCGCTTAGACCCTTACTCATCGCACCTCTGAAGGAATCAGCATTCATTCTCATGCGCTAAAGCAGGTGCACTATCAGAATGCTGCTGTGAGCTGGGTAAATACAGGAGAATCAAAACTAAGAGCACAGAACTTGACAAGTAGATTTTGTCATTTTCTCACCACCATGTTGCTGGGATTGCTCAAGTCAAAAGTGCCTACCTCTACACAGTAGCGTGTTTACCCACCACGCGATTCCTCCTGAGGGGGACACGAGAATGAACCTCATTTCTTCTTGCAGAAGTGTAAACGTGCTGCGTAACACTCGAGAATGAACGTCATTGGTTCTTGCAGAAGCTCAAACACACCAGAATGAACCTCATTGGTTCTCGCACGCCAAGCAAGCATGCTTGAGCTTTGGTTTACCACAACTGATGTGTGCGTCTGTGTATATGTGAACTAATGAATGTGTGTATGTGAAAAAAGCCTATATTTATATTCAATCTGTTCATCATGTAAAGTAATCAAGTCTTTTCAATCACTCAATTTATATGGATTCGTTTTACGATCTCTTTATGAACTTTTTGAAGCGTCAAACTGTCAGTTGCGTAGCTGGAGGGACAGAAAGCTCTCAGATTGCATCAAAAAAAGCATGAGGGTGAGTAATTAATGACAGAATTGTCATTTTTGGGTGAACTAACCCTTTAACATATAAAGTCAGAAGTAATATTTAACATTAATCTACATTAATAAATGCTATAAAAGATGTTGTTTATTGTTAGTTCATAATGCATAATGCATTAACAAATGTTAACAACCCTTAGTTGTAAAGTGTCACCAGTTTTTTAGTCTGATTTTTATGAAATTCCATTTTTCCTCCAGCCCACAGCTGTACTTTTCCAACCAACCATGTGACTAACCAGAACCAGTTGCCAACTTCCCAGGATATTTGGACAGTTGGAGCAGAGGAATTCAAAACAAGAGCGTAGCGTACTCTTACCAAAGCACTGAGGCCACGCCTTTTGGCCACTCCTCCTTCACTCCCGCTTGTTATCATAACGGCATGTAAAGGTTAAATTCAACATTGTTTGTTTAAAATATACACATGGATGATAGAGCAGAAAACAGACCTCACATGATCTTTAACCCTTTGCAGGTTCAACAAACTCAAGCTGGTGACGGGGAGTGCGGGTAAAGCCCGTCTGAAGCAGCTGTGCTTGTATCGGGTTGATACGAGGGCCTTATGGTGGTCCCATCTTGGTGCAAGGATGAAGTTCAACTCACCCCAAGCGTCCCAGGGATTTTAGTTGTTTACCCTCTTGCCGTATGGGGCGAGTGTGATTGTGAACTATTTCCCTGTGAACCCAGAAGAACCGAAAACAAAGAACATGGAAAAGTCGTGCACACATGCACACAGCAGGTGTAACCAACAGATGCAGCTACATTAGATTAGCTCATAAAGCAACGTGCCGCCGGTAATGTGAGGAGTTCAGCACGTTCATCTCTTTCGATCGCACGCATGTGGAGGGTGGAAAACACTCAGTGCATTTAACACAACAAGAATAGAGCGGCCCGAGCAGCTGGGCGTTTGGTGAGCGAGCGCATCTTACGCTTCAGGTTCTGTTTAAAGTTTAAACACATCCAAGTGCATGTAGTTTGGCTCCAGTCTGGCTGTTAGTGTGTAGAGAGCAGAACGGTGGATGTGCATGCTTGCTTATTGTCATGTCATGTGATCTGCTCTGGAAATAGCCGCCTGTCACAAAGGAGGAATGGATCTGTGTGCCCTCTCCGGTATGACGGAAATACAACTCTCAAAGGTGAACCTCAACCCCCTCCGTTCCCGAAATAACCAATGTAATATCAATGTCCCACAAACAGTGCAACAGAGAAAGGGAAAGGAGCGAGTGAGTGACGTGCCAGGAAAGAGCAGGAGAGCAGATTCTGTGAGAGCGAGAGCGATACTGTTCAGCTTTTGTTTCTGGGGATGGCAGCAGATTCAGGCCTTGAATCATGCAGTATTGATGAAGAAGATCATGGAATGCAGTACATCTCTACGGGATCTATGTTTGCCATACAGACCTGCAAACATGTGTGCAGCTGTGAATGTTTAAAGTGATGTGAGCAAAACATCAAACCGGAGCAGAACATGGCTAGGTTCACAAGGTTTATTTGCTTCGCAGCAGATCACATATTTTAAATGAGGTTCATATCAGATACTGATCTCATATGAAATACACTGTTAACAAGAATTGTTGATTTAACTTTAAAAAAAGTAAGTTGCCTTAACATTTTGAGTTCATTGAAATTAAAAATTTGAGTTCATACAATGAATGCGAGCAGAAACTCAAAATATGATGTTATCTGAACCACAGTAATTATCTAAGTTGATTTGACAAAAGAAAAAATGTTGTGATAAATCACGAAAATATTTTTGTACAGTAAATTTAGAAGAGGTTTTGATATTATCAGTATTAATATATTTTTAGTTACCTTGTAACTTCAATTATCACATATTATTTTTAAAAATATTTCCTTTTTTTTTTTAAATTCAGTTTAAGGGGCAGTTTACACAACACTGTTTTGAACTAAAACGGAAAACTTTTTATGCGGTTTGGGGACAAAGTGCAACGATAGTGTTATCATCTCTGTGTAAACTACAAAAACGCAAATTTATGAAAATGGTGACGGCATGTACATGCATATTACATGTTCAGTCTATAGGTGTGTAGCGTTTCTTTACAAAATGACATCGCCATCTACTGGCCTGGCAGCAGAATACAGCGTTTTTAGTCATTTTCATGGATTGTTTTGACAACATTGTCCTCTGTTCAAAGAAAAATCATTGTCGTGAAAATGTACCCTTATTTTTTAAACCTTCATATTAAACATTTTATTTCAGTTAGTTGCCATATTTTCATTTTTTAAAATAAGTTTTTAAAGTTTTTGTATTTTATTTCAGCTGTATTTCAATTAACAAAACATTTCAGTTAAGAATAACAACAGTGATGTGAATTTTGAGATATTCCATTAAAAAAGTTAGATGAAAACACTGTGATGAGAATAAAATTTCCAGGGAAATTTCCAAAAAAACAACATAAAAAGCATATGCGCTTAGTTAAGATTGAATAAATTATGTTTATAAGCAAATAAAACCAAAAGCTAAGGATATTTCTAATATGTAATGAAATCATCCAGTTGTGGCTCACTGCAAGAGTCCAGCTACTGAAAATGGCAACATCTTGTTAACACTCCTCCAAGTTTTCAACCTGCTAGATTCAATACTTTGACTTTGCAGGTGAACAGCGGGAGTGATGATGAGGCCAGACAGACTGTGAGTGAAAAGTATACTTTAGAAGACTATGAGTGTGTGTGCGAGAGAGAGAGAGAGAGTTGGGGGTGCAGTATCTCCATCTTTTCCTTTGCCCTCCCTATGGAACTGTTCCTGTCAGAACAGAGTGTACCTGCATTAGCTCAGCGCTATACGCTTCCAGCTAGCTCAGCGAGGTGCACAGCGTAGCCCAGGCAACCCCAGTCACTTCAACACCTGGCTGAAGGCTTCTCATTAGACACAGTGCATGCTATGCTCCTGTAAATCAGGAGAGAACGCTTGCTGTAAGGTCATTCTGTACGCGTATACGTATAAAAAGATTAACATTCAACTATGGCACACCTAGAATCACCTAAGCAAAGAAAGTCACGTGTGCTTTTAGCCTGTTAATATATGTACACAACAGTTTAGGGTCAGTATTTTTTTGGCATGGGATTGTGGGTATTGTGCATAATTTTACTCAGATTTTGTTCTCACACCCAAAGTGCGGCACATAAATCCGCCTCTCAGTACTCAATCGAGTTCTTTTTCGTTGCTAATTGAACTTAAACACACAAATACACACAAAATAATGTCAAATGCTGGTCTTGGTGAGTATTCATGTAAACACAGTCAGTTATGTTTGAAGTGAACGTAAAGAGAAACCTTATGTGTAACAGTATAATGGATCTGTGCGTCAGCTCTTAAAGTGACAGCAGCCTAATATACCTGATGCCAAATTATGAGATAATATTAAAAATATCTATATGGCAGGTTTCCCCATGGTATCGATGTCTAAATTGTGGCCAGTGAAAATGCTGAGTGGCTAGTAACTTTGGAAAAACACTAGCCACAGAGGCTGGTGAGCAAAAAAGTTAAAATCAAGCCCTGATAAAGACAATAGGTGTGTTCACGCCATATTAATTAAAAACAACTTATATATTGCACACACACATGTCGTAATCTCAAACAGTAAATGTATTTACATACACTGCTTCCTTCTAGCTAAGTGACACATCATATCCAACATAACTGGAAAATCAAGGAAAATATTCTTGCCTGTTAGTTTGTAGAAAAATGATTTGTATGAAGACAAACATTTCAAGCATATTTGCAGTTTTCAGAGTGATTCATGCAACTACATCCAATAAAGGAGTGACTATTTCTTTGTCTCTAACCTCGAGCGATTAAACGCGGATATGTATGTGAATGTGGGTTTTTTTTTTAGGCGAGTGGGTGGTACGGCTACACTGACTCACTGAAGCAGAGACCAAGATCAGCTAAAACGCTGATGACTAATGGAGGGAGAAGCTTGGGGCCTTAAAAAAGAAGCAAAGAAACAGAAGAAGAGGTGGGTTTTGAAAAATGCATGCACCCCAAACCCAACACTGCCGGGTTTACCTCAACTGCTGCATAAGAACATGCTGATGTATTATTGAGCAGCACAGTTCCGGCCCAGGACAAAGAGGTCACCGCATCAATGCCATCAGCTGAAATAGCCAGCAGTCAGCGTACAAACATCATGCATATGTGCAGCATGTGCACCAAGCTCACAAAATCTTCATTAGCATAGCCCTAAAAAGCCATAAAATCTGTCCTCTAAATAAAACCAGCATTAAATATGAATGTCCTGTCTGAGATCTTTTTAAGAATGTGAAATTGAAATGTAAACAGGGTGGGGCAGCCTAGGTTTAATGTCAAAGCTGTGTAGACATCGTTTATGACAGGGCGTTTTCTATTGCAGTAAAAGGGAATTTTTTTTTTTTTTTACTCAAGCTCATTATAGTAAAAGGGTTTGGCTGTGTTTGTAAGAATCTTCTGCAGAACTTTGGAATGATGTTAAAGTATAAATGGAGGCAATAAAGAAGACTTAGTTGCCACTCTAGTGAATATTTCTAAGTGATTTTATTTTTAATTTCTGTATAGGCACCTTAAATTCTTGACAATTGAAAAGCTACAAAATATTTCCACCATTATCACCCTGGGAAAAAAAGAAAATTGATTTAGCATGATTTAAATGGATCATTCACCTGAAAAAAAAATTAAAATTCTGTCAACAGTTACTCACTCTCAAAACACAAATGAAGAAAGTTTTAAAGGGGACCTATAAAGCCCTTTTAGTCTCTGGTATAAGTCTCTGGTGTCCCCAGAATGTGTCTGTGAAGTTTCAGCTCAAAATCCCCCACAGATCATTTATTATAGCTTGCCCCTATTTGGGTGTGAGCAAAAACACGCCATTTTTGTGTGTGTCCCTTTAAATGCAAATGAGCTGCTGCTCCCGACCCACTTTCCAGAAGAGGGCGGAGCTTTAACAGCTCAACAACAACAAAGCTTGAGAATCTCACGCAGCCAAAATGAGGATTGTCAGTAACGGTGTTCAGCCTTACATTGTTCAAACCGGAGTCGACACTGATGAAGAGACTCAGGAAGAAGTTACAACTTTTAGACGTTTCTGAATGGTTAGTGGATGTAGTTATGTAGTTGACTATGTGCTGTCATGTTAATTTTTAATGCAAATCCAGCATTGAATTGAAACTTTTGTAGTTTTAACTGTATAAGACTGAAAAATGCTACAGTAAAAGCCTGTTAATTGGTTATTACTAAGTTCCCTTACTATAAACATAATACATCTAACCTTACATTTCCTGTAATTTTACTGCAAAACACTGTTAAATGTACCATTTTTGAGGTAAAAACAAAAAATCATCTCATAATTTACAGTGATAAACTGACATTTTCAGAATTCCATGTGACACTTTACATTTTTAGAACATTGGGTTTTATATATCTTTTATGTTGTTAAATGAATATTTATTGCATTTTTTTTTTATTTGTGTGTATGACACTGTGCACTTTCTATATATTAGTATTTATCTCAATTTGTGGAAAAGCTACTTGTGATGAACTTGTGGTTTTCTTATAAAGTTATTCTGGCAACCACACTCTAAAAAATGCTGGGTTAAAAACAACCCAAGTTGGGTTGGAAATGGACAAACCCAGCGATTGAGTTGTTTTAACCCAGCAGTTGGGTTAAATGTTTGCCCAACCTGCTGGGTAGTTTTACTTAACTATTGTTTAAAAATTACAGTATTGCTTACTTAAAATGAACCCAAAATATCTTGAAAATTAACATTTATTAATATGTTTAATAAATGAACATTTTAATTTCATTTTAGATTCATTTTAAGTCAGCCATATAGTCATTTTCAAACAATAGTTGGGTTAAATAAAACTACCCAGCAGGTTTGGGCAAACATTTAACCCAACTGCTGGGTTAAAACAACCCAATCGCTGGGTTTGTCCATTTTCAACCCAACTTGGGTTGTTTTTAACCCAGCATTTTTTAGAGTGCACAAGTGCCATTTTTTCCCCCAGTAAAAACGTCTGGGGAAAGATTTTTTTTACAGTGATAGTTAAAGTAATCTAGAATCAAGCGGTTTAATCTAAGTCTTCTATAAAGACACAATAATTTTATGATAAACAGATCTAATTTAGCCATTTATTCACAGATAAACATTGATCAACGCACATACATAGAGCACATCTGATATGATAATCATAAATGTTTGTTCTTGTACATTTGAGTTTATGTTTATCATATTTGATGTGCTCTACGCATTGATCAATATTGATTAGGTTTTGGTGGATTATTACACTTTCAATGGAGGAACAGAGACCACTCAACTTTCATTAAAATAGCTTCATTTTTGTTTTGAAGATGAACAAAAATCAGGTTTGGAACAACATGAGAGTCAGTATATGATGACAGAAATGTCATCCTTGGCTGAACTATCTTCTAAACGCAACAGCAGGGCATAATGTCACACCACTTAAAGCAAGCTATCACTGTGTAACTTGCCATTTACTGGACACCCATTTACATGCTTTGCAGAAGCATGTAAAACAATCATTAATCAGGTTATTTTATTCAGCATTGGAATAAAATAACTCGTTACACCTTTAATTTGGAGGATAGAATTAACAAATTATCCTAATTTATAGCCTAGGTGTTTGAAACCAGCTTACAAAACCATTAAACCATTTGTGAAATGGACTTTTGACTCCAAATCTTGTAGTTACTAAGATACATGTGACAACTAGAAATCTCAAAAAAAAAAAAAAAAATCACATGCTAACTGCTAATGCTTGTAATTTTAATATCCAGAGGTCACAGCAGTCTTATCTGGGAGATAATCATTTACAGATTGTGCTGGCAGCTACAAACTCACCTTTATCCTGATAACAGCGTTCACTGTTTTGTTATTAGTTGGCTTTGAATTAACAATGTGTTCTGCTGGTTGACTTTTGCATGAAGGGCAAGCGGGTGATAAACAGGTCGTGGAAGTGAGAGAGGCCAAAAAACAGGACCTGTACACATTAACTCTGGTCCTTCCAGGAATTACAGGGGACCGAGCAAACGGTCTCTGCTGGAGGCTGTGCTGTCATAACAACGTTATGAGCTACTCCAGCTCACGGGATGGAAAAAGAAATCATCCTCGCTTTATCCTTGCACACAGCACGCAAAACGGTCTCTGATGTCACAGTGGGATACACTCTGGGATTACTTCGTGCATCAGCTGGGAGGATGAATTAGGCAGGATAAACATCTGCCTGCTTGCTTATCAGATTAGAGGCCAGAGATGGAGGTTTGGAAATATGGAAAAGGGGTATGGCGCTATGTGATTACGGTCAGCTTGCTACATTTAAAAAGCATTGTTCTATGAGTTGAACATCTGCCCAGTCAAGTATTAGATGCAAACTGCAGGACATTGGTTTGCACTGTCAGGTTTTTCCCAAGCTGTGAGGTTGGAAAGAACGGGAAGACTGTCCTGTCCCGTCCTGTCCTTGCTGAGCTGTGGATTGCTGGACCGCTGAAGCGGGCATCCATTATTCAGCTCGTGGGGATGGGCAGCTCTATCTCCAGGGATTAAGAACTCAGCTCTGATGAGCACATCACACTCTCCACAGACACACACACACACAGCACACCAGGGAGCCAGGAGGCAGGGACACGGAAAACACACCTCCTCCGCACGAGTGCATCAATTCTGGAGTGAAAGCCTGGATATCTGGATCGAAGCATCTAAACCTTGGCCATATCTTGAAAGATGCTCTCTATGCGGTATTGAACACATATAATTCATAACACAAGCATCTGCAAACTCAGCATGAGTCCTGGTACAAGTCAGCATGAAATGAAAATTCACCCTATATATTTTCTAAATGAATATTACGGTGAACAATTCATCCGTGGATGTTTAATTAATCAAATGTTTTGACCTTGTAATGTTGGTAACAGTTCAGCATAGGGAACAATTCTCACTTTTAACTAGTTGCTTATTAGCATGTATATTGGCTGTTTATTACTTATAAAGCCTTATTCTGCATTACCATATTCTACATCCCTAAATCCTACCCAATACCTGAACTTAACCACTACAACAACGACCTTACTAACTATAAATAAGCAGTAAATTAGGAGTTTATTGAGGGAAAAGTCATAGTTAAAGAATTAGTTCACTTTCAAATGAAAATTACCCAAGATTTAGTCAAGCCATCCTAGGTGTATGTGTTCATCAGAAAGAAGAAAGTCATAATCAGAGTTATACTAATAAATATCCTGAGGCATCAGAGCTTCATAAGGGTAGTGAACGATACCAACGAGTATGAAGCTCAAGAAAGTGCATCCATCCATCCATCATAAACGTACTCCACATGGCTCTGGGAGCTTCTGAAGAGAAGCGATGCATTTGTGTAAGAAAAATATCCATATTTAACAAGTAAAATATCTAGCTTCTGTCAGATTCAACTTATGAAGAAAGCATAACTGACACTAGATATTTAACTGACACTAGATATTTTACTTGTTAAATATGGCTATTTTTCTTACACAAACACATCACTTCACTTCAGAAGGTCTTTATTAATACCCCGGAGCCATGTGGAATACGTTTATGATGGATGGATGCACTTTCTTGAGCTTCCCATTCACTGATATTATAAAGCTGGGATGCGTCAGGATATTTATTAATATATCTCCAGTTGTGTTCATCAGAAAGAAGAAAGTCATATGCACCTAGGATGGCTTGAGGGTGAGTAAAGCATTTTAAAGTGAACTAATCCTTTAATAGTGAACATGTGTTTCCATACTAAAGCGTTACCATAATGTTTAATCAAAACTTCTCTCTGGTCATGTGTACGATGACCCTCATGTCATTCCAACCTTGTACAACTTTTCTTGTGTGGAACATTGTTTTTTGGACCCCAGTGACTTTCATAATATGGACAAAACAGTTCTTTTTGTAATTATATTTCAAATAAACTCTATAATTGAGCCTTATATCATTTTTAACATTGTAAACTTAAGCTCAAACCAGTACGTAATGTCCATATACTTGCTTTAAGTAGCTGTGTAATAACAGAGATAATGTGCAGTCATGGTCATTAATCAAAAAATAAACCCCTTCAGGGTGATACTGATGGAAAAGTCCGGATCGCTCTGTCTGGATTTATATTTGCGATGACAGCTGACTGTACATTATGTCTTACTTTTGAGAGGGTGGTTTTGAGCATCATGTTACCTCCAGGAAGAGTTGCAGGAAATCAGCACAAATATATTTTTTTTTGCATCAGCATATCAACATTGTTCCACCTTAGATATAGTTTAATAAAGGCTTGGGCTGTGAGCAATCGATCGAGTTATGCAACGTTATCAAACAATCTCAACAGATAGTGTTCCGCGATCAATAGTAAAAGCATGAATCACAAATGCCAAAACATCTTTGGGAAAATCTCCAAAACATACTTTAACCTACAGAAGCGTTAAACCTGTAGTGTATTCAACAGCAGTGCTGATCAGAAGAGCCATCTGTTAGATTAGAGCCCAGCCTACAGGTGTTCCAGGAAGGTGTACTATTCATGGCAGCTCCGCATCACTCATCACGTACGCAGATGTGGAGAGGGCTTTCAGAAATCCCAGACAGCAGCTTTTGTTAAATTACACCTGTATTAAATTTAGATCCTATATTAAAGTTAGTTCGTCATTGCGGTTTTGGAATGACAAACAGCCATGGGTTGTACCAAATGGATGATATCTCTGGCTATGTTCGGAAAAGAATGTTTCCATACTGCATACTGCACGTAATAAAAGTGCATACAGAAAACTACTCTTTTAAAAGGTAGGGTATGTTTTTTTTCCAGAAACATTTTTTGTTATACTGGTTGAAACTCTCTTGACATCCTGACAGCAATCAATATTAGAAGTGATCTAAATATTTCATCCAATCATTGCATTTGGTCCGAATGCAATAATAGGATGTCCTACCTGCCTGTTAAGGCATGTATTTCCACGTATTTACTAGGGATGTGCAAGAGTAGTCGACATTGAAAACAATAGTTGATTACACGGAAAAATACACAAGACTTTATTGTTCAAATTACTGTCGTTTTAATGTTACTGTGACGAGCAGAGCGAGGCCGGTGGCGCGAGTGTTAAATGAACGTCAGTGTTGCCAAGTTCGTGGTTTTCCTGCGGAACTGGCCTAATTTGACACTGTTGCAGCATGTGTTTTTTTTACATGTCCATTAGACCTCGGAATACGAGTTTTACTAGGGGAAGCCTGCTAAAACGCGGATTTTATCCCATGGAATGCGATTTTTGCTCGCACAGACCTCACACGTCATCAGCGCGTTTCATGAGGATATGCAGGTGTAGACAGACAGTCATTGAGCACCACAAACAAACAGCAGCATCTTTTACAGTTCCTCCTGAACCAAAACAACAAGCTTATGCTGCGTTCACACCATAACTACTGTAATTAAGAGATGGAAATGCATAACGTTCTAACCGGAGCTGTTTGAGTCCTCAGACTCAGATTTATGCATTTCTCTGGCAACACTATTAAATGCTGAAATGAATCTGCAGCAGTCAGGTGGTACAACTAGAGCTCTGTAAGTTATGTTTAATATTATTGTAATGTTATGTGCTTTGAGACATTGGGTTATTTAATGCAGTCTCGTGACGATTTGCAGACTCTGCTCTGCCGTGACTTTGGAGAGATCTTTGAATGGAGGGTGCTTTCAAAACTAGTTTGCTATTGCAAGCCTCTCCAAAATTACCTACACTACCTTTACACGCAGTATGTGTAAATAAATATTTCAAAACGTAGTATACGTTTAATTTAATTCAGACAGTAGTCTAGTTCTTTTACAATTCTTTTGTATTTGTACTGTAATTGTGTGTAAAAAGTACTTTTTTGCAGTTTCAATAAATGAATTAGGATAAAAAAAAAAAAAATTTAAAAAAAAATCACTGATGGATACTTTGTCATCTTATAAATAAATGTCAGATACATTGCATTGTAGGACAAAGTATGCATATTTAGAAATTTTGGCAAATGTAAGTCATCAAAAAAACAAAACAAAAAAGTATTACTGCTTCATTGATGCTAAGCTACGGAAGAGGATTAGGGCCAAGCAATAATAAAAAAATAAAACCATCTCGAGATTAAAGTTGTTAAATTTCGAGAAAAAAGTCGAAATAAAATGTTGAGAGTAAAGTCATTAAATTACGAGAAAAAACAAATTTTAAGAAAAAAGTCAAGATAAAATGTTGAGAATAAAGTCATTAAATTACAAGAAAAAAGTCGTTAAATTATGAGAACAAATTCATTAAATTATGAGAAAAAGTCATTAAATTACGAGAACAAATTCATTAAATTATGAGAAAAATATCGTTAAATTTCGAGAAAAAAGTTGAGATAAAACGTTGAGAATAAAGTCATTAAATTATGAGAATAAAGTCATTAAATTACGAGAACAAATTCGTTAAATTACGAGAACATATTCGTTAAATTATGAGAAAAATATCGTTAAATTTCAAGAAAAAAGTCGAGATAAAATGTTGAGAATAAAGTCGTTAAATTATGAGAATAAAGTCATTAAATTACGAGAACAAATTCGTTAAATTACGAGAACAAATTCGTTAAATTATGAGAAAAATATCGTTAAATTTCAAGAAAAAAGTCGAGATAAAATGAGAATAGAGTCGTTAAATTATGAGAACAAATTCGTAATTTAACGAATTTGTTCTTGTAATTTAATGAGTTTTTTCTCATAATTAAATGACTTTATTCTCAACATTTTATCTAGACTTTTTTCTCGAAATTTAACGAGTTTTTTCTCGAAATTTAACAACTTTAATCTCGAGATGGTTTTATTTTTTTATTATTGCTTGGCCCTAATCCTCTCAACATTGATAATAATAAATGTTTCTTCAGCACCAAATCAGAATGATTTCTGAATCATGTGACAGTGAAGCCTGGAGTTGCGAGAAAAACCCCAAAAAAACAAAAAAGAAATATCTTAATTTTGACATGTTAAATACAAAATGAATCCATAAGACATCTCAAAGTGTTGATATCACTGCTGGCTCATTCGTCACTAGACAAAAGATAAAGTGAAGCGTGTAAGAAATTATATTCTGCCCCAACCCAGATTCCACTTCAAGATAGGTGGTTTGATCAGGCTCATTCCCCAAAATGGCTTAATTATCATAGAGAAGAACAAAATCAACAGTTTTACTGTTACTGCACCACTTGAGTGGATCACATCGCGAGCAAATGGTTATTAATTGTAGAATGGGAGCAGGTGAGGGACAATGGGGTCTCTGAACTTCCTTAACATACAGACCACAGCTGTTCCAACAGGAGCAACTTCATTTACATTAGGGGTGGTAAACTGTCATGGGATAAAAGGCTTGAGATTTGGATGTTCTGGCTTCATTCCAACTCTGTTGAACACAAGGTGCTGCATGTACTTTGTCACTGTTACACTGCATTAAACTCAATCAAGATCTTCAACGTCCTCATCATTTTTTTCTTACAAGTGCTCTGGATGTACTTGGAAAGGTAAAATTAGGATAGTTGTAGTATATACAGTAGATAGTAAATATAAAATAATAAATACAAAATATATATAAAAAAACAGAATAATACATGGCCAAGAGAAAGTGCCTCCATGGGGAATTTGCTCAAAATATTTGTGTAACATTCGGACAGGTGATGTATAGTCATGGGACCAAAAGCTTAGTGTTGACAAAACAAAATTTCATCATCCTTTTTCCACAGTGTCAATGTTTCACTGGACTGGTTAAAGCTGAGGACGGAAAATCTCTTCCGGGACTCTGTCACGTCAGACGTGAGTGCTGTCGGTCATGATGTAATCAAATTAGGCTTAAGACTCTTACCGGAGGCTTTATGAAAGGACTCGGTTTGAAATTGACAGAGCAAACCTGGACGGCCACAGGCATCAGCAGCAGAACAACGCAAAAAGGGAGGAAGAAATGGAAATCGGTTTCCTTGCAAGACATAATCTGACGCAAATCCCAGCAGGGCAGCAGGGAACAGAGGTCAAGCAACTGTGGGCACCAAAATGACCCTGTCTCAGTTTATGAAAACTCGCCAAATGCGATGCACTCATGCTGACCTGCCCCTCTGTTTCCATATTGACAGCAATAACAGTAAACCGAAGCCGAGTGCCGCTTGATGTCATTTCACGCTGATAACATTTTCCTGAAGTTCCTGGTTTTTAGTGACACTGTGCTCCATAAAACGGAATGATTTCAGAGTTCTGCTCACGGATATCAACTCTGATTTTTCATTGGTTTGCCACGTCATTTTTCCCCATTTAATATCAAAGTGCTGTTCAGAAAATTACTGCTTAATTTAAATCTCTATTCGCCACAGGCAGGAAGTCGAGGACACCTTAACCTTCAGATATGGCGCGCTGTCTCAGCAAGTGTGTGGAGCGTTTCATTACTGCCACTATGGAAAAGCATTATCTGCTTGTTGTGATTTGCAGGCAGATTAATACAGATGGAGACACATAAAAAGCAGGATATTTATTTGTTTTGCTGCAATGGCAGACAGAGCAGCACAAAACTCCCCCTAGTGGTCACATTTCACATCAGTAGTCCATAAATACAGCTCCAGACAGCAATAGTAGCAATCATTCACGTGACTGAGGATGAAAACGTCGCCTGAGGGGATTCACAATTCCTGCTTCAGCTCAAAGGCCAGGCGGTTATTACACAAAAATGGCACATTTTAATATAGTATTATTTTATATGCAAGCACAATAAGATTTACACCTTCGGTCTGCTTGACTCTATGGAAATTCAAATTCGGAGCAAAAGGACTTTGAATTATTTAAAAAGAAAGTTAATTTTCCTTCATGACTTCTTGGGATTAGTTTATGTTTTAATCAACACCGGTTTAGACGGTGTTTTCATTTCCAGTTGTCTCCTGCAGATTATTTACACTGAAAACAGGGTTTTGTTGCGGGCTGTGTTTACACATAAAGCATATTACAGTAGGGGCAAAACAATAAGTCCTGTGTTTGCAGTATGCTGTACATCTGTGCAGAGGGGCCGGTTTTAAAAAAAGGCTGTAAATGCCAAAGATTAGACTTCGAAATCTCTTCATCTGCACTAAAGATTATTTTGGCGAATTGAAACCGGTGTTTCCGGCGAGCGTGATTACTGTGTGATGAGCCAGAGGTGACCCTATCGGCGCTGGAGCATAAACGAGAGGTCAGAAAGAGCTCCATTGCAGTGGCACGTGATTATCGCATGCATGCCCCTGGGCTGCAGGCTGCATGGAGCTCTGCCCTCATGCCTGGAAGCAATGATATTTTTTTTTATCGCAGTTGCATTCCTGGCCTGTCAGCACTATTGTGCGGCTGACCTTGAGCTCCTGAGCAACCTTGACCAAGAAGCAGCAGGGCAGCTGTTACAGCGAATGTGAAAATGAAAGGTTACTGAATGAAATGGACAGTAACAGAAACCAGACCTACAGTGGGGAAATGAGATGATTAAGTGGTTTAACAAATGTGTGAATTGAGGAAGCTGTTCTTGGAACGAAGAATGATTGCTGGTGCTTGCTAAGGCATGCTTCACTATTACTGCTGCTCATACTAAACTTCACTGTGTAACTCGTCCCACTCCATTTGTGCTACAGACATGAGTGATACCTCAAATCATGTGGCTTGATGAGGGGAACTACTTATGATGTTCACCCTGTGGACATTAAAACGAGAGAGGGAGAGAGAGAGAGAATGCATCCCAGCAACTACCCAGAACTACCTAGCAACCACGAGAACACCCTAGATACTACCTAGTAATACCCTAGCAACCAGCTATCAATGCCATAGCAACTACCCAGAACAACCTAAGGACCATCTATCAAGACCTTAACAGCCATTGGAACACCACAGCAACCAGCAGGATGCTCAAAAAAACAACCAAAACACCTTTAGCAACCACATAAAAATGCACTAACAACCACCCAGAAACACCTTAGCAAACCCAGAATGCACTAAGCACCACCACAACACATTTAGCAACCATTCAGAACACATTATTAATGTCATAGCAACACCTAGGCAACCAACAGAAAGTCTAACAACCACCTGAATAAATTAGAAACAACCAGAAAACATTTAGCAACCACCCAGAACACCCTTGCAATGTCTTCATCACCACCCAGAACACCCTATTAACCACATAGCAACACCATAGCAACCGCAGAATGCATTAACCACAACGCATTTAGCAAGCACCCACAACACCCTATTAACCACATAGCAACACCTTAGCAACCCCAGAATGCACTAACCACCACAACACCTTAGCAACAAACAGAAAGTGCTAACAACCACCTGAATAAATTAGAAACAACCAGAAAACATTTAGCAACCACCCAGAACACCCTTGCAATGTCTTCACCACCACCCAGAACACCCCATTAACCACATAGCAACACCTTAGCAACTCCAGAATGCACTAACCACCACAACACATTTAGCAATAACCCAGAACGACCTATTAACCACATAGCAACACCTTAGCAACCCTAGAATGCACTAACCACTGCCACAATGCATTTAGCAACCACCCACAACACCCTATTAACCACATAGCAACACCTTAGCAACTCCAGAATGCACTAACCACTACCACAACACATTTAGCAATCACCCAGAATGACCTATTAACCACATAGCAACACCTTAGCAACCCCAGAATGCACTAACCACCACCACAACACCTGCTAACAACCACCAGAACAAACTTGAAAACCACAAAAAACATTTAGCAACCACCCAGAACACCCCTGCAATGCCTTCACCACCTAGAACAACCACATAGCACCACCATAATGTGCCAGCAATAGGGCTGAAACCAGGGCCGGCCCGAGGCATAAGCGAACTATGCGGCTGCTTGGGGCCCCCTGGCCAATAGGAGGCCCCCCAATCGTGTTTTTTTTTTTTTTTTTTTTTTTTTTTTTACAATTAAATAACTTAAACAAGTGATATAAATGAATGAATACGAATGAATAAATAAATAATTCGAGACAAGAAAATTCTGATTTGCCGACAACTGCTGCTGTGTCTGCTAGCGTTTGAGTCATGCGCAATTCGCGCTGGCGCGCAAGTGCACGTCACTGTAATAAATGTTAGAAATGATAAGCCATGTCACAAAAAAGGATGTATCCCTCTGGTGCCGAAAAAAGAAAGAAGAAAAAGACAGAGGAGGAGAAAAAAAGAGCAAGATAAAGGTATGTTTGCATAATTATTTACAGAATGTTTTGTGCAGCAGCACAAATTGTGCTCATGTCACTTGAGGTAGCAGCTAGTCATGACTCATGATCTTATATAAGCCATCACCAGAGCTAACGTTAAATCGCATTATTAATATACATTTATCTAGGTGTATTTCACGTATTGATTATAGATATCAGTTTAAGTTGAAAGGGATGCCATATTTCTTTATTTCTTTATTATTTATTTATTAATATGGTGGCGAGTGATGTAGCAGTGCTATCCTCGGTAACACTTTAGAATAATGGTCCGTCATTAATAAGTAACTATGCAGGAAGTAATGCAGGACTAATGAGTAGATCTACATTAACACTTGAGCTACTACTATTAACTAATATAGAAACAAGCTTAACTAATCAGTAAGTAATATCAAATGTAGGACAAAGATAGTTCCTTATTAGCTAATCAATAATTAGAGAATGACATTGGCATCAATAATAACTAATAGGTAACTATGAGAAATTATAAAGAATTACTAATTAATTACTAATCACAACATTAAAGTGTTTGAGATGTGAGCAATTGTCTTTTTTACTCTCAGTGTGGTCATAAAATGCATCATTAATTACTCAAGTGTTACCTAGTCACTATGCAGGAACTACTAGTGATCAGGACCATTATTTTAAAGTGAAAAACATGTTTTTCACTTTAAAATAATGGTGCAGACCACTAGTAGTTAATCTCAACATCGTCATAAAATGCATCGCTAATTAATCAAGTACCTAGTCATTTTCTTCAAGAACTTCTAGTGATCAGGACCATTATTTTAATATATATTTATGTTATTAATGATGGTAATATCATTAGGTAATTACTGATTAGTTAATAAGGAACTATCTTCTAAATTTGATATTACTTACTGATTAGTTAAACTTGATTCTATAGTAGTTAATAGTAGTAGCTGAAGTGTTAATGTAGATCTACTCATTAGTCCTGCATTACTTCCTGCATAGATGTTTGTCTATTTTGGTTTTATTTAAAAGATTGCACATTTAATGCACATTTGCATTTGCTAATTATTTATTTCATGTTTTGTGACAGTTTGTATACAGAAGTTTAAGAATAAAGTATTTTAAGTATCGATTTTTTTATTATTTATTTTGTATTAATACATAACCTCACTGTATTCATTTATAATGTAACATTATAGTGTGACATTTGTGTCAATAATCTTCAACCAAAGGTGACTTCACGTGGTGGGAGGGGGGCCCCCAAATCAAATGCTGCTTAGGGCCCCCAAGAGGCTCGGGCCGGCACTGTCTGAAACGATTCATCGAGGTACTCGATTAACTCGATTACAAAAATTCCTCGAGGCAAAAACTCTGCCTCGAAGCCTCGTTAAATTCCTATGACGCGCACTATACGCGCAGGGATCTGATTCACACGGACCGTTGTTCAATGTTCAGGAAGCACACCATAGCGTGTGACATTTTGAATTTAGTTGGCGCGATGGCGGAGAGTAAAGATAGATATGATGTTTAGCTTTGATGTTTTTAAGTAGTAAACGTATTCACGTTCAATTGAAAGAGAGTATAGCATAAAAAAAGAACCCCTTCACACACACGCATGCACCCTCGTCTCTCTCACGCGCCAGTCAGACCAATCGCGGCAATGCATCACATATGCTCAAACTTTTTATGTAGCCACGCAACAATTTCAGCATGTGACGCGATTTTTCGAACGGATGCTTCACCTAAAATGCACCGGAATGCAAGTGATGCAAGCCAAATGCAGCGTTCTATTGAAAATGATTGTATGTAGGCTATTTCTGCCGTACCAAACTGCAATGAAGCAACTGGTCTGACTGGGGCGTCACTCTTCCTCACACACGGCATGCGTTTTTGTTCTCAGGTGGGTAATTTGCAGAAGGTGCAATCCTTTTTTTGTAATGTTGTATTAAGAAGACAAAACTAAGGCCAAATGGCCTTTACTATTTAAGTTTGTATTCCAAGTTTTACATGTTATACATGTTTTACAGTAAGTTGATTTAACTGTATTGTTATATAATTGTTGGCACTGGCACTTATAAACACTAAATGGGTAAAAATTGCAATAAATAGGCTTAGTTTTGGAGCCAAATGTTGGAGTTGGAACCAATACCTCTGTTTTTTTTTTTTAGAAATAAAAGCCAAATGCTTGATCATTTTACAGCCACATCATTTTCGCTATGCATTATTTGTTTTGGTGGTTAAAAAAAAAACTGATTAATCGATTAATCGATCGATTAAGTGCTAGATTAATCGATTACAAAAAGAATCGATAGCTGCAGCCCTAGCCAGCAACCACCAGAACAACCTAACAACCACTTATCAATACCCTATCTATAAAAAAAACTGAAAGCATCTTAGCAAAACACATTGCAATGCATTTGCAATCCCCCTCAAACACCAATGCATTGTCGTGGTAAATGTTATCTTTTGTTAACATGCAAAAATCTGGTTTACATTTATAACACGTCATAATGTTTCCTAATAATGCTAAACAGATCACATTAGAAACCGTTAAATGCTTTTGGACAGACAGGTTTACTAATGTTTAATGAAAGCATGTTAGGAGCAGCTCCATGGAGTTTCCATGGCAAGACAGTTCAGTGTTTACATTCTGTTCTTTGTTCTGAACATTCTCAAAGTTCCTCCAAGCAAGTTCTCAAAACATCACCATGTGTGTATCTAAACAAAACACAGTCTACCAACAACAGCTAAAACCAAATGATGTCTATGCGTTTTCCCAGCAGGCCTATTAAGATGAGGATGGGAAAAGCTGCTAACCCAAGAACAGGGAAATGACGGATTTGGGATGACAGGAGTTGAGCACATGATCACCGGGTCTCAAAACAAACAAACAAACAAACCGTGAGATCGGACTCGGGCTGGGTAAAGACATGGGATCCGCAGCAGTGGTATTCCCTCCCCTCTCCTTCCTGGATACTTTCCCAGCCACCCGCCTTTGGGAAGGTGAACGACAGGGCTATTTTCCTCACACTTGTATGAAAAGATTGCGAGTGTCAGCTTTCAAAGAATGATGGCTGCTGGTCGAACTGCCAGAAATAACAGCTCTCCGCCAGCACTGGGGGGGATTGTCACAAAAACAACAGATATAAATAGTACACAACCAATTTTATTAGCATGCATTCCTAATTAATTCTCTTAATTCTCTTAATTAATTAGAAGATTCTAGTTAAGTAAGTAATGATTTGACAAACCAATATTCTGGGTTCAGTTTAGCTCAACATACAGTGTGCCACTATATATATTGAAATAATATATATATATATATATATATATATATATATATATATATATATATATATATATATATATATATATATATATATATATATATATATTATTTCAAAATGTTACAGTTTTTACCATATTGTTGATCAAATAAATGCAGTAAATGAAAAACACACCAATCCATAAACTTTAAAATGACTAAAATTATTTAAACAGTGTTCCTGCTCAAATACAAGTATACAAGTTTTAACATAATTGAAAGTGTCAACATTGGTTGAGAAATGTCAGCCTCAAAGCATCTAAAACACCTCGACCCAATGAAATGGATATAAGAGCACTTCTCGAAGATACATCATATGTCCTTGTGATGATCAGAAGAAGGACAAGCTTCCATATAACATGACAAACACAGGAACATTGGACAAGAGGGCATGAAATGAACTCTGAAAGGTCAGCAGATCTTACCTGCGTGGGCGAGCGGATGGGCCACTTTATTCCAACTGCCATTAAGATCCCCATTTATGTCTATAGCTTCCTTTATGGCTATAATCTGCCTTGTGTGTTATAAAATAGATAGGATAGAGTCTCTATACAAACAGCATTATCATGCAGCACAAATACCGTCTGCAAAGCTGAGTGGCTCCTTCAATCAATGCTATTAGGCGCTAAGATACGTTGAGCCTTGCCAAGTGTTCTCGCTGCTTGACAGCCCAAAAATATGACACAATATAAAAGTTTTAAGATTGCAATAATCAGAAAACAACCTTGAGGGGAATCTAACAATTACTAGATGTTTTTAAAGAGGTTTATGTGTTGGTAGACTAGAATCAGTCTGACATTAGGGTTGCATGATTGGGGGGAGATTTTTCAGATCAAATTTCTGATTGCAGTAGGTGTGAAAGCTTGCACGCAGAAATGTGTTTCAGATCAAAGCATTCAGTTGCAACACATTTGAAATTCATGTAGTAAAAATTAGTGACAGCCTGTAAGTTGAGCCTGTAAGTTTGATTAAGTATCCTATCAAATTTCCAGCGGGCACATGCGCTACAAACTAGGGCACTCATGAACATGACCCCTAAACATATACAAACCCCGTCCCATCCTTTACTCTGAAGATCAAAGTTTCTCAACCCCCTGTTGACGCCTGACATCATTGACATTCTAGGCCAGCACTGTTTACAAGAGCTTGCAAGGGAAGAGTAAAGGTGAAGAGATCTGAGAGACAGAATCTATAGAGAAGGGTTATATATGAAGGGCTTAAATAGAGGTGGCTGAAAAATGAGGCAAGTTTCAAGTTTGATGGTTGTGGTGCTCAAGCAGTGTTCTTCTCCAGAACTCACACATACAAAAATCAAGGAAAATGACACTCTGATGCAACATTTCGCAGGGCAAGGGAGTGTGTTTTTCGATATCCAGAGAGTACATCATGTCAACCTCTCAGGGAAAATCAGAGACCACTGCAAATTGGAAGCCTCGTGTTTGGATCCTCATCGAGCTGATTTATTGAATCTGTTCTCGCCTGTTTGTGCTGGACAGGCTCCATGACTACCTGGTCACACACTAAAAGGCCAATAGGATTTATGGAAGTGAAAGTTCAATGGGCCAGCGTGCATGTAGGTCAACATGTAAACCAGCCCAGAAAGTTGAATAAAAGTACGCATTCATCTCTATTTGCCAATATGATGTTTATGTACACATGACTTGAACATGATTGCTTTTTAACTTGACAAGATTTACAATTCATTTAAAAATGCCAAGACTTTCCACATCATATCCTCTATAAATACACAAGCCTCTAATGTCAGATAGGCATGACCATGACCTCTAAACTTAAGAAGCTCAGAGTTCAGAGTTATAAACAGCTGCGTGATCTGTTGAGTCTACATTCCCTCTCATACAGACACGCTCAGAGGTCACTGAAGGAGGTGTCTGAGGAGCGTTGCTGCATTTCACATTGGGACCGCAAGGGACAGATTCGCAGTGTAAACTGTGCACTAAGTCCTCTGTAATGCGGGGGTTTAAGATCAAGCTAGGACAAGATTCGGTGTAGGTTAAAGTTATTTGGTTGTGCCACAGGTCAGCTGACGGCCCTAGCACAATCACGACACCAGCGCCAAAAAGTTACTAAATGCAGTCCCGCATTAAGCCGGACAAGGCCAGTGTCTATTTCTACACAGCAGCTTTTGACTGGTCAACTTACACAAGCTGTTCTATGCTGACCTCAGGCTCTTTGGCAGCAAGAGGATTCCTGATTGTTCCGGGAAAAAAATCTTCCTGGATATTGGATAAAGATCTGTTACCAATCCCTCACCCCCACTGAAAAAAAAAACATTTTTTTAATTAGTATTTTTCTTGTTTTATAGTAAACATTTTAAAATGCATCACCTTTTTAAATAGATTAATTTTGAGATTAAAATAATATTTGCTTAATATAACATTTACTTTATATTTACTTAATAATAGTTATTTACTTTATAATACTTAATAATTTACTTACTCAAGTCTTAATAAAGATATTAAGACTTGAGTAAATATATCTTGAATTTATTTTTCTTATTAAATTGAGATGTTTTTTTCTTGTTTTCATTTATGCTTAAAAAAATAAAATAAATAAATAATATTAATAATATAATAATATATATATATATATATATATATATATATATATATATATATATATATATATATATATATATATATATATATATATATATTATAAGATATATTCTCAGAAAACATCTTAATATGTTATGCAATTTTGCTTCTCAAGTACTGTAAATGCATCTTGTTTTAACAGTTTAGATATTTATACTGGAAAACGCAATTAATTGAGATATTCATATAATTATAAATATAGCTGCAAGCAGCAATTACGGGGTCAAGCCGAATAAGGGTGGAAAAGTAAATATTTGTGGACATCTGTGATCATGTGGTTAGGATAAAGCACTTATAACATAACAACATGGTTTATAACTTCTGAGCAGTAGGTGGCGCTATGACGAAACTCTGCATGCACCCTCAAGTCATGCCTGTGATGACATGTACCAAGTTTTGTGTCAATACACAAAACCTTTGCAGAGATACAGCCGCATATCTGTTTTGGCGTGCTCGCAGTCAAATTTGTTGACGCAGTATAAAATAACGGTTGGGACTATCAAAAATCTTTTTAATAAGTTTTTGTCACGAGTGTCTGTAGATGCTACAAACCAAATTTCATACAAAATTTTTGTACACTTTTTGTAGGAGGAGTTCTAAAAAGTAGGTTTTGAATAAAATTCAATATGGCGGACATCAAGTATGGTAGAATATGGCAAATTTGGTATCGTAGGACTCGGCATAAGCCAACAAATCTAATCATGTAAGTTAAATGACAATATGTTTAATTCTTCATGTTATAAGCATTTTCATCAATTTCATTATATCTTGACCACTTGGGTACGCTGACCTAAAACTTTACAGGTCCTCTCAGAACATGACCTCGATGAATCATACAGAGTTTTGTAATGATACGTTCATGTGTTCTTAAAACACAGCATTTTATGATTCAAAATGGCTGACGCCCAAAATGATTGGTTATCGTTCAACTCGGCATGCCTCAAGGAATCTAAGGAGACCATCCTCATGGTTTTAGGACAAGGCATTCAAAAGTTATAAGCAAAAATAGACTTTTTTTTCTCGGCACCAGTAGGTGGCGCTGTGACGATACTGTGCATGTACCCCAAAGTCATGCCTGTAATGACTAGTTTGGTGTCAATACACCAAATCATTGTGAAGATACAGCATCAAATCCATTTTTACGTGGTTGCCGTCAAATTCGTTGATGTGCTATATGAGAATGGATTGACCGAACAAAAATCTTTTAATAACTTTTTGCCTGGAATGTGAGTAGATGCTACATACCAAATTTCGTGCAAATTGGATAAACGTTCTAGGAGGAGTTTAAAAAAAAAAAAAAAGTAGGTTTTTTGGAAAATTCAAAATGTCAAAACTTTTCATCAGCATGAGCCCTTCGGGGCTTGACCCCTAATTACTATTAATAATATGATACAAACTTAATATTTACATAAAGCATTTAGACTTATTTTACATGAATATATCAGATACCAGAATTAATTTCTTACCCCATAAGCCATTTTTTTCTTGTTTTAACCATAAATCCCACTAAATGTTGTTAGCTTTGTGCCACTGATATACAGACAAAAATATTTTAATATCTCATGCAATTTTACTTTAAGTATTTTTTTGTTTGTTTTAAAGATGTTCGGATATTATTTCTGTAAAACAAGACAAAAATACAAAAAGGTTTTGCGCATGAGTGTACATATGTATATGCAGTGCCACCAAGACAGCCAATGTTTACTGCGGACTTATAAACCCCTACTGCATGGCTTATCGTTCCTTCTCTGTCTAATACACACACAAACAGACATGATACAGGGAGCTAGAATAGGGGTGTAGGGTTTGCTTGCTCTCTCACTAGGAAATGCTTCATAGTATGTAATGTTGTGAGGGATACATTATATATCTAATTACGTAGCTATTTTCCCATGGCTCTTCAGCGGAGACGAAGAGTAGGGCCAGGGCACGATTTGATGTAATGCGAGAGATGCCACCTCCCAGAGGAGCGAGAGGAACCGCAGCTGCAGTCCCCAACAGCTCCAATAGGGTGAGCCATAGAGGGATCCTGCCGACAAGCAGCTATTTTTAGACCATTGAATAGAGAAATTTATTTATAGAGCTTCGAGTTCTGTCGCATAGAGGAAGCAGTAGCTGTAGGGGTTCAGAGGATCAAAGCTTTGCTGACAAGCAGCTCTTAGAGGAAGTCGGAGCGATTGACAGGCAGTGCTCTCTCGGACAACGAACCGCATGTCTACTCTGCCTGCAGCATGACAAAACACAGTCATCATCAGCCCTGCTGTGACATTTGCACATTCTCAGAGGAAAAGCATCACTTGTCTTGGGCTAAAAGCAGCCTCCAACCCAATGCATATCTCCAAAATAAACCTCTGCAGTAGGCAGAAATAATCTGCCTCATTCACGTCAGTGTTTTAATCTGCTGGCTGGTCACAAATAGAGCATTCAGAGGTCAGGCAGAAGACTTCAGTCACGACGAATAACAGCTTCTCATAATAACAGCAGAAATGTCAAGGTATGAGATGGATTTCAACAGTTCTGATGGCTTAATTCAAGACTGAATCCGTTTAATTTTAGTGTGGACATGAGGAATAAATAAAATAAATATCTCTTCAAAGTGATATGTACAGATGATGCCATATTCAGTATCGCCAGGAGATGAACTGCCTCTCACTGGATCCCTGTTAAGGCCATTGTGAGGATCAGATGAATAATATATGATTCTGTTTGGGGGATTAATCCAACACTGAGTAAGGTAACATGACAGCCTTCACAGAGGGTGCTCTGGTGCCTCTAGTGGACATCAGATGCAAGTGCAGGCAGACAGTTGTTCATGACGGACACTGCAGCAACTCCTCTGCACCTTTGAATCTTTCAGTGAGTCCTTCATCACAGATGTTATGAACAATGCAGTTCTGAATCTGCATCATTACAGTGTCTTCGATATCCACCACCACCCAGTGCCTCCGAAGAGTATTTGGACATTTAAGACACAATTAAAAATGTATGAATGTCACTGCATTTATAAATAAATAAATATCAATCCAACCAGCATCTGCAAACAAATGTTTGACAACTAGAAAGCATCACTATACTTTTTATTAGCAGTCGACCGATATAGGTTTTTTTTGATGGTTGATGGCAATGCTGATATCTTCAAAAGCAGGGTGGCTAATGGTTGATATAAAACCAATATATTTAAAGATATTTAATATAAAGATGAAATTTCTATTTATTTTATGTAATTTTTTTATGTTATATTAGAAATGATTAGAAAATTAATCAATATGGAAAAAAAGTAAACCTGTACAATAAATAGCAACTTCTTGATTCAGTAATCAAATTATAGTATTTTTTCACAAAAAAGGACGTAAGCACTGAAACCAGTGCACTCAGTAATCTGGCAAGTCTGTGTTTACTGGGAATCATATTCTCTCAAATGCTAATTTTATATATAGCATCGTAGTTTGAAGTGAATACATTAAAATTTCATGTGTTTTCAGTGCAGGGTTGCCAGATTTCCACTCAAAACCCAATTGTGTTTCGCAAGGTGGGTCCACGCGTTCCAGGGGGTAAAATCCGCTTTTTGGCGGGGTTCCTCCTGAAAAAAATTCACATTCCAGGAGCTAAATATCATGTTATTTGGGGTCACTTCAACCCGCGGATATAAAAAACCTGCCGCAAAAGTGTTAAAATGTCCCAATTCTGCGGGAAAACCGCAGACTTGGCAACACTGTTCCAGTGACAACAGAATTCTCCTTTCCATATACAATTTGGAATTAGAATTATATGCATAGAATTACATAGAATTATGCATCTGCTTTTAGACACTGACATTCTCATCGGTGTCAAAATAAAAGTCTGCCAACATTTATCAGGCAAACAGAAAAACATTTCAGCTGTTGCAAATATTAAAAAGAGAGGCAATTATCAGCATTGGCAATATATTAGCCGACCACTTTATGTGAAAAAGTTCTGCTTGGAAAGTGTATTGGTGCTTTTATAATGTCACTTGGATTAATATTTTATTTCCAATGCATTATTTTTATAGGACATTAATTTGTGTCCTTAGTGTCCAAATACTTTTTAGATCCACTGTACAAATTTAAATAACTATAAAACTGTCCATCAAGTATTATTAAAATGCAAAAGCAAGAATTATGTCTTTAAGTCTGCATATTAGTCATCTCAATAAGCTGGGAACCAGTGCAAAAGAGCTTTGACTCATAAAACAAGCAAAACTCCAAATATTCTCAGTTTCTTCAGTAGTAAGACAGTGAAGCAGGCAAGTAGTACCAGGGCTGCCCAAATCATCATTTCGAAGGATAGCTGAGGTGTTGATCCAAGCGGTAATTGCAGGAAACAGCGCACACCAGCAGTAGCCATGTGTCTGCCTGCCCCTGCCGCTCTTCTCTCATTGGATAAAAAGATCTCCAACAGTAACAGCCCTGGGCGAAGCGGAGATCAAGTATACGGACGACCACTCCACAGCAGGGCCCAAGCACCACTCCAGTACATACACCAGTCAAACGACGCATCAAACAGCAGCCATCCGCCCCCTCACGTATGAAGAGCCCTTCAGGGAAAGTGCTTCTTATGGTCTGTGTGTGTTTGGGTACTGGCTCGAAGACTCATATCAACAGGAGATGATGTTCTTTCATGGATATTATTCAGAGCTAGCGATAAGGGAAGGTGGGTGAGGCGATCACAGAGGGGAGGATGGCAAGGTAGTTGGAGGGGACGTAGCCTCTCTTGCCACGCGCCTCCACCAGACTCCATTCCTTGTTTCCACGCTTATCGTGAGGCTCCACCACCCGCACCGGCTCACCGGCCCTCAGAGAAAGCTCCTGACCGCTCCTCGCCGTGAAGTCATAGCCTGCGTACACCTGCAAATGGAGAATAGAGAGAGTGTCAGTCTGGTTTGGAATGAGTTCTTTTCTGTGAGTCATTGGCAAAACCCACACAAACAACAAAAGACTGAAATCTGTCTAGAGAATGAATGTGTTTGAGTGCTCTGCTCTGTTGAGTATATGCAACATGTTTTTAGATTTTTTAAGTGGTATTCAGTGTTACACAATGTGCTTGAGACATGTTCAAGTGTTAAGAGTGGGAGGTTTATGATATTGTAGCTTATAAGGGAATAAAAAAAAAAAAAGCTGGGTGGAAAAATAAAAACTGAAAAGAGAAATTAGATGAAGTGCTCCCCCCTGTGGCTAACAGCAATAATGCTTTATGAATCATGTTCATCATGAGTGGTGTTTGCCAAGGCTAGCATCACACTTTCTCACTGGGAATTGAACATCTCTAACTCTAAGGGCCCTATCATACACCCCGCGCATTGTGACGCAAGTGTTTTTTGCTAGTTTCAGCCCGATGCCATTTTTATTTTCACGTCCAGCACCCGTTGTTTAAATAGCAAATGCACTCGCACCCATCTGTTCGCCCATGGGCGTGCTGGTCTGAAACTGAGGTGTGCTCAGGTGCATTGTTGGCGTGTTGCTATTTTGAGGCAACTGAAAACGACTGCGCCATTGACCAACAAAAACCTGCTCTAAAGTCAATGCCGCAGTATTTTTTTGTTATTTAAAGGGCGCCTTAGTAATATGCGCCACGTAAATAGCAATCCGCCATGGTGCAAGCGCACCTGGCTTTTAAAGGGAATGGGAGATGTGACTCGGATTGGCTGATTGCACGTTACCAAAGACTATAGAATAACACAAGACGCGTCACTCTTATTGTTTTGAATGGGAGAAAGTGCAACGCGCAATATGACAGAATAAGTCCGGCCATCTAAATAAGAGCCAATCGCTAATTGGTAAAGTCATCGCGTCACTGCAGCGGCCGTTAGAAACTCCGGTTCCTATAGAAACAGTCAGATGCGCGCATCCGAAATAAGACACGAGACGTGCTTTTATGACTGCACATTAGCTTGATCTAACCTGAAAAATACAGTTTTTTTTGTCACGATTCGCGCGTTTAGAAACAAACTTTATGAGACATTTGTTGTCAGATTTCATTGGTGATTTCAAATATGAAATTTAAATCAAAATCTTGGCAAACAGCTTTGGAGAATTTGATGTTTCCCCATTAAAAGTGATAAGAGATCCACTTGAATGCCCGAGAGGCGTTTCTAAGATGACTTGTCTTAAAGGGACTTTGACACCCAAAACACACCCATGACTCATTAAGAGACTAGGTACAACCCTTTTGGACCATGCACCTGGCGCGCCGACCAATTTTATCATTAAATTAACAAAAGCGGATTCGTACACACCCTAAGTGCACCTGCGCCATGCGCTTAGGCTACGTTCACACTGCAGGTAAATGTGACCCAAATCTGATTTTTTTTGCCCACATGTGACTCATATCCGTTTTCCCCATGACAGTGTGAATAGTACAAACCACATGGAATTGGATCTTTTCAATTCTAATTTGTGCCACTTCCATATGTGGTACTAAATTCGATACGGGTCAGATGTTTTGTAATGTGACCGCAGTGTGAACAGTCATATCGAGATTCGTGTGATTTTTACGTCACACGATTCTGTGCTCATGGGAGTCTATTCTAAGATTATACATACCCAAATTATCAAAACAGATGTGAAGGGTAGTCAGTAGAAGTGATGTGTCAGAACTTGTAAGTATTACAGAGACAACTCTATAATAACTCTTTTGTCACATCATTGTCTTTATTTTTCATATTTCCTATGCATAATTTTGCTGCCTTCCTGCAGCAGATCACACTATAAATAAATGCTTAATCGCTTACTTTAATGCCCTTGGTGTTTACTTCCATATGACAGCGCGCTGTGTGTGTTGCCAAGTCTGTGATTTTCCCGCAGAATTGTGTTACTTTTTTCCACTGTTGCCGCGGGTTGTTTTGCAACTCAGTGGGTTGAAGCGACTGCATTAACGTGATATTTATCCCCCGGAACGCAATTATTACCGGGATACCCCACAGAATGAAATTGGGCTAGTTTTGGACAAGTTTTGAGAAGCAATTAAGTGGATTTTGTGGTAAAAACCTGGAAACCCCATCTTTTGTGCATGCAGGTCAGTTCAGAAACATGATCTGTTCACACCGGAAATCTGATATTGGCCACAATTAAAACAACAATGTGAACAGCTATACAAAAAAAACATCTGAGCAAAGATCAGAATTGAGCGTTAAGGCTTGCAGTGTGAACATAGCCTTAGATCGTTAAAATGGTGAAGTTGTAATAAAAAAGAAGTAGCGGCAGATCTATCCTTGCATACTGAGATGTGTAATGGATCATAGGATCATTTCTGCCGGTGGGTGCCCAGTGCCCCACATCAACCCCCATATATTATATTACAGATAAATCCGCGTTCAGTTTTCGCGTTCCCTAATGGTGTAGTGGTAGGATTTTCGTTAATACAGTCAGAGGTCCAGCCGTGTTCTAATTATCAGTGGTTCAAATCTGCCCTCATATCATTTTTTTTCCTCATAAAGTTCAAAGAAGTTAATTAATGTTTGTATATCAAGAGCAGGAAAATGTATGTGTGCATTTTGTTAGTGATTTCCCTGGAAAGAAGGGTCAAGCAATAGATTGACGCGTATGTCAGAAGACTAACTTGCACGAGCCACAATGCATGATATCAAAAACAACACGTTTCAGCGCTAGTTCGCTTCTTATTTAACTCAAATCAACGTCAACTTGATGTTTTATTTGCATTATATCCGTGCAGCAATATGACAATTTCGACCCAAAAAGCACATTCTTTTCACGAGTGTTGTCGCGAGTCATGCTCTCGCTGATATCTCATGCAAGGAGAGTTTGAGCGCGCGGATTTATCTGATCGAGAGCAGAGCCATTTGTGCTCGCGCATCATTGAATGCTCTCTCGACGTTTGCCATTAAAATATTGCCATATAAATGGCCTTAAATAAACTATAAAAAAGGGTGAAGATAGTGTCTGAAAGCTCCAATTGATTTTCTATTGGTTAAAATCAATGGAGAATATCTCGTATTTTTCCGTGGGTGCTCCAGCCTATGTAATGAATTATCTACAACAACTTACATTTTCTTCAGAAAATATTGTTTTCGGAAAACAATGCTTTGTAAATGCAAAGTTATATAACCTGAGACTACAAAAACTGGATATATAATTCGTCTGGGAGCCGTAATGTTAGCCGGTCATGTTTTCTCACAAGCTGAAAGAGAATTTCTGCACTGTCACAATGATAAACAACTCGTGAAGGTTTAGAAAACTTAGTCACATTTTTACAGTCACGACAGCAGTGTACCTCCTAGAGTCAAGATCTACCTCTGACATTTCTGCTTTCCTAAACATGAAGCCATAATGATATGGAACCATTTGAAAGTCAGATCATGCAGATGACTGAATCAGTGTGTATGTGTGGGTGCCGTGTGTGCGCGTAGGTGGCCGTGATAGAGTACGTCAGTTCTGCTGACAAGGAGCGGCAGTTCATTTCTGTTCTTCCAATACTGAATTCACAAATGCTGAAGTGTGTGATTGATGATCATGAGATACCGCAGACCTGCCATCAATCTCCAAAGGTCCCGTTGTGTTTGACACACGAATCAGACCGAGTAACTAGGCGGCCTTATGACCTGTCAGTCAAAGCGCATGTCTGTGCCGGTGTGTCACTCACCTGAAAACAGGGCGTGGTCACGATGGTTGGGAGCGGCTGGGCTCCGGGTGAGTAGGAGTGTCTTCGGGGTCCTGGACCGGTGGGCATGACGTTCAGATGAGGAGACTGCGGCGGGTCGACGGTTAACTGGTGGTAGCGTGTCAGTTTTGAGGCGGGCACATATCCCCTCGGGCCTGAAGAAAAATACAAATTAGAAGTCCTATCAAATCCACACATTTAAATGTCTCTATCCTGCAGATTGATGAGAGCTGATTTGAAAGAGTGCTTTAACTCTGCTTGACCAGCAGATGTCAGTCATAGCTTTACCAAAGGCTTTCACCAGCAATTGTTGTGCTGATAGTATGCAAGAAATTATATATATATCTAACAGACAACATTATCCCTTTATCCAGTTGCAATAAATAAATTAATCAATTTTTAAAAATTAGTTTATTACATTAAACCTGGCTGTTAGAAGGATCACTGCCAAGACAGGCATCAGGATTTCTGCAGACCATTTTAAGATCAATTAAAGAATATTTAAGGAATTAATTGAAAGGAAATCAATACATCAATATGTTCTCTAAATGTAAATGTCAAAGGAGAAACACAATGAGTTGTATTAGTAAAACAGTGATGTTCTTTCTCAGCATTTATATGTTGTTTTCCAGTGCAAATGTTTAAAGGTGCCCTAGAACCAAAAATTGAATTTACCTTGGCATAGTTGAATAACAAGAGTTCAGTACATGGAAATGACATACAGTGAGTCTCAAACTCCATTGTTTCCTCCTTCTTATATAAATCTCATTTGTTTAAAAGACCTCCGAAGAACAGGCGAATCTCAACATAACACCAACTGTTACCTAACAGTCGGGATCATTAATATGTACGCCCCAATATTTGCATATGCCAGCTCATGTTCAAGGCATTAGACAAGGGCAGCCAGTATTAACGTCTGGATCTGTGCACAGCTGAATCATCAGACTAGGTAAGCAAGCAAGAACAACAGCGAATAATGGCAGATGGAGCAATAATAACTGACATGATCCATGATAACATGATATTTTTAGTGATATTTGTAAATTGTCTTTCTAAATGTTTTGTTAGCATGTTGCTAATGTACTGTTATATGAGGTTAAAGTTACCATTGTTTCTTACTGTATTCACGGAGACAAGAGAGCCGTCGCTATTTTCATTTTTAAACACTTGCAGTCTGTATAATTCATAAACAACTTCATTCTTTATAAATCTCTCCAACAGTGTGTAATGTTAGCTTTAGCCACGGAGCACTATCAAACTCATTCAGAATCAAATGTAAACATCCAAATAAATACTATACTCACATGATCCGCGCATGCATGCAGCATGCATGACGAACACTTTGTAAAGATCCATTTGAGAGTTATATTAGCTGTGTGAACTTTGTAAATGCACTGTATTATAGTCGAGAGCTGGGGGGGGGGCAGGGAGCACGAGATTTAAAGGGGCCGCAGCCTGAATCGGTGCATAGTTAATGATGCCCCAAAATAGGCAGTTAAAAAAATTAATTAAAAAAAAAATCTATGGGGTATTTTGAGCTGAAACTTCACAGACACATTCAGGGGACTTATATTACATCTTGTAAAAACTGGTTCTAGGGCACCTTTAAAGATTCTCAAATCAAGAAGCATTTACTGGATATACAAAATTATATACAATATGAAGTCTTGTTTTATGTGAAATTGATTTTATGATCAAAACAAGAACAAATATCTGCCAATAGGGTAAAAAAAAGAAAGAAAAATAAATAATTCAAAGGGACATTTTCTTAACTCACTGACAGATATTTGTTCTTGTTTTAAGCATAAACTCACTTCATTTTGCATTTGCAAGTAAATGTATTTTGATTTAAAGTTTTACATATTTGTATTGGAAACAGGATGAAGGAAGAGGAAGATTGTTTTGCAGGAACATTTTTTGCCATTCATGCAACATTTAATGCCACGACTTTATAAATTTAAGACTTTCTGCTCTGATTTAAGACCTTTTTAAGGGCAAATTAAGATTTTTAAGACCTTGTTAAGACACGCAGAAACCCTGGACATGTTCCTGGATCAACAGCTATTGTTGATCCTGGAACAACATTCCTGTCTAAAAACATAGTCTTAACCCTACCCCTAAACCCATAATTTATCACTAAAGGGAGGGAAATAATAGGTGAAAAAGAATGGTGTAGAAGCCCTTGTAAGCCTAAACTTGACATTAACTGTAAACCTGATCCTGAAATCTGATTAGTTGATTGGAATATTGTTCCAGGACCAACAAAGATGCTGATCCAGGAACATGTTGGGTCCAAGGAACATACAAAATTCAAAACAGTAACTACCAAGCAATGCAAATTTTCACAAATTATGAATGTTTAAAATGCATTTACACCATTATGTTCTCTAGCACCACTTTATTTCAACAGCTGAACTATTATTACAGTCACCTCCATTACTGTCATTAGACCTAATCTTTACATTTTACAGACACTATCAAAATGCAAATCACTGCAATAAAGTAAGTGTAATTGGCATTATCAGATGGTTATATATTGCTTTAAAGCAAGTGAAATCAGTTTAATCAGATGGATTTTATACTGCATTAGAGCAAGTGAAATCTATTTTGGCAGAAGGGTTGAACTGATCATTAAAGCAAGTTTAATTTAAGAAAAGACCTTTTCTTTTGCATTTGCATAATTTTTTCCAATTTCTTCTTGTTCTTAGGCCCATATGCATGCAGTATATGAGAGAATGATGTGGATCAATCTTGTTCACCTAATAACCCACTTAATGAATAAATCTGCCGATTTCAGCTCAGATGTCTTCAAATGCACTAGCATGACCTAATTCTCCACAGGTTTCCACATGCCAGTTTTACCTCCTGCATCAACCAGCCAGCGGCGACGGTCTCCTCGCGTGTCCATCTCACTGACGACAGCCACCAGCTCTCCCTTGCTGAGGGTCAGGTCAAGGTCACGGGTGCCCACCACAGGGCCTGTCAGCTGGTAGATCTTCTCTGAGCCATGCTTAGCGGTCAGAGCCTTGAGACGCTGCTCACACATGGGATTGGGGGCCTGAGACGTCACAGATAGGAAACAGAAAACACTGATTTAATTGGTACCTACTCAAATTTAACACAATATTACAAGCAGCAGCATTATAAAGTAAATGCACATGAAATAAGGCATAAGTGCAGTAATTACAGTGCAGGATCAGTGAACCAAGAGAGGAAATGAACAGAGGATTTACTTCTGAAGATTACAGAGCAATTCTTTGTTTGATCCTTCTGCCTTCTCTATAAACTTATCAGGACTGATGCCTTAATGATGGCAGACATGATATTGATCAGAACCTGAACGCTGAGACTCTGGGTAATAACTGTTTGTGTCATTAGCTGTAATGATGGTCTAATGCCTATGATATGACATCACAGACAGAGAGGTAATACCAACACACAACATTCATACGGCTCTGAAATATGAAACATGACAATGGTGCCGTCATACGCCATCAGAAGACGATGAGATGCACAACATGAAATCAAAATGGACCCTATTTACTGTAATAATGCTCCTGGTCTTAAAGGGTTAGTTCACCCAAAAATGAAATTTCTGTCATTAATTACTCACCCTCATGTCGTTCCACACCCGTAAGACCTTCGTTCATCTTCAGAACACAAATTAAGATATTTTTGATAAAATCTGAGAGTTTTTTTTATCCTCCATTGAAAGCAACGGAATTACCAAATTCAAGGTCCAGAAAAGTAATAAAAACATTGTTAAAACAGTCAATGTGACTGCAGTGGTTCAACCTTAAAGGATTAGTCCTGATAATTTACTGCCCTCCACAGGCCAAAGTTTGAACTAATTTTTATATGCAATATGCTAGTTCAATAGTATATAACAGTTAGTTCAAACTTTGGCCTGTGGAGGGCAGTAATACACTTAGCAGCGTCTACACTGCTGGAATTCTAATAGAGGAGAAGAAGAAGAGAGCTAGTTCAAGATGAGCATTTAAGGTTAAAACTTATATAATTTTCAATTTTTTTTCAGAAAATGAGCGATGGTTTCACTAGACAAGACCCTTATTTCTCATCTGGGATCGTGTTGAACAATTTGAAGCTGAAGTGAAACTAATTTTGACCTTCAGCTGTTTGGTGTCCATTGAAGTCCACTATAAGGAGAAAAATCCTGGAATGTTTTCATCAAAAACTTTAATTTCTTTTCGACTGAAGAAAGAAAGACATGGACATCTTGGATGACATGGGGGTGTGTAAATTATCAGGAAAAGTTTATTTAAAAGTGGACTAATCCTTTAATGTTATGAAGCGACGAGAACATTTTTGTGCACAAAAATAATGACTTTATTCAACAAATCCGTCTCTTCCCGTCTCTCCTCTGCTACACTACTTTCGTTGCAGCTTCCAAGTTCTACGTCCAAACCGCGGCTCAGTATTGGCCGACGCCTGATCAGGTGAGCAGCGTGATGCATGCGTGTGATGCTGACGCAGGAGATGGCCAATAATGAGCCGGCGTTCGGACGTAAACATGGAAACATAGAAATGCGCCAACTGCATAACGGGCTGACAGGGAAGAGGAAAAATCGTTGAATAAAGTCGTTATTTTTGTTTTGTTTTTGCGTACAAAAAGTATTCTCGTCACATTAAGGTTGAACCACTGCAGTCACATTGACTATTTTAACAATGTTTTTCTGGACATTGAATGTGGTCATTTTGTTGCTTTCAATGGAGGATAAAAAAAAAAAAAAACTTGGATTTCATCAAAAATATCTTAATTTGTGTTCTGAAGATGAACCAAGGTCTTACAGATGTGGAACGACATGAGGGTGAGAAATTGATGACAGAAATTTCCATTTTTAGGTGAACTAACCCTTTAATTTCCTTGATTCATCAGTGAACATTGAGAGGAGATGAAAGTTTGTATTCATAAACTTTTTTTCCACAAACAGCTTTTCTTTTCTGATGATTAATCTTGACCCATAAATGTCATAGCTCACTTTTCAAGTTCTGATGCATGATCAAGCCCCGTCCCATTTTGACCGGTAGTATAATTTTACTGTAATTTGCATTTAGCTAAATAAAAAGCACCCGTAGTACAGTAACCCCAGGACATAACATATTTTACTACGGTATGCTCTAAATTAATGAATGAATTGATGTAAAACACATGAGGTCTAAACTATATCAAGATGAATGAATGGCTGTGTTTAGCTATGGTTGTTTTCCAGCACTGTCCACAGGCAACATTAAACTGCAGTAAGGGGCAAAGTGTCCCAGAGGAAGACGTCTCCACCCTGCAACAGACAATAGTGCGTCTCTGTGTTGGAACTGACCTGCACAATGGGAGCATTGAGCTCATCCTGAACGCTCTGACACAGGCTCTCCATCCTCCTCGAACCCTCCAGCACCGAAGTCTCTGCCCACTTCCAGAACTCACCAGTTTCCAAATAACTGTGTGGGAGCTGCCAGGAGACAGAGAGCAATTCATAAACACTGCCAGCCTGCAAAAAGCTAAATTTAATAACACTTTTCCAACCACATGCTTGCCGTGTCGTTCAGTGGTGGATTATTGCACAGAATGTCCAACAGTTGCTGAAATTGACGGCTATTAGAGTGTAACTGAAGTCATGAGGAAGACGTAACTACATGACGGTGAAGGTGAATCTCATGAAACCAATAAACAACATGTCCAAGTTTTAATTTACTTGAAAATCAAAAAGGACAAATATATATGATTTTTGTGTGACAAAAAATGAATAAAAAAATAAATATAACATGTTTTGCACCATTAAGATTTTTTTGTATTATGAGATTATTTTCATGTGAAAAAAATATTTAAATTGTAAATAAATTTATATTTGGTAGTACAGTCAATCCAAAATTTATTCAGACACCTTGAACATTTCATTCATTAATACAGTTTATTCAATATAGTTTAAAAAAAAAAGGTAATTAAATATGACAAGATCTCAGAGTTAAACTGTGTCAGAAAAAAATTATCTTAATTATGTCAGATAACACTTAAGCAAAACATGGTCAGGTCAAAGTGTCTGAATAATTTTTGGTTCCACATTTTTATCAGTTTTACTGGTTAATATTAATAAAAGAATGTTTGGGTATAATATGTCAGAGTTTCCTTTATTTTGCTATCCTCACTTACATAAATGAACTATATTGTCCTGCACTCACTAGTAAAAATTTATCTAGTGTCTGAATAATTTTTGGTTTGACTATGTACTGCATTTAATTTATGCTGATACTTTTTGTGGTTGATCAAAAATAAACATAGGATCAGATTGAAAGTACTAAGTAGTAAGCTCATTTATAAACTTTGATTCACCCTAGAATTAGGCACTGTACAAATTAATAATTTATTAATAAGTTATCTCTAAGAATGAGTTCAGCTTTGGTGCGATTAAGGGAGTGTTCACACTTGTAGTTCGGTTCTCTTGGTTCTTTTGGTCCAGACCAAAAAAAGAAAATAATACATTTAGTCCTGGGGCCTGTACCATGATGGTAGATGAACAAACTCAGGGTTATAGGATTAGTTTCGAGTTGACAAAACCAAACCACTCCAATCCGGCTTTGTTGGTACCATGATGTTGTCAGGCTTTGATCCTGAGTTTGTGGAGCGCGTGCACATGAATCCGTGACATCAGTGGCAAACAGCCAATCACATGCCTTGCAACAGAAATAAACTGTGATTCACTTCTCACGAGAGCGCCAGCGCGATTCAAAACTCTTTTGCTGAAAATGAAGAATTTAAATGCATTTACACTAATGGAAAATACTTGTCTGTGAAAGAGGACAAATAAAAGAAATGATCTTTTTTCTATCAGTGCAAGCGAAACTTGTGAAGTTAGTTAATAATATATAGCGATAGAGACTTAAACATACAAGGTCACATGTAGTAATTTTTAATTACTATTTACTCCTTTTTTAGAGTACATTTACTCCTTATTTATGCCTATATTACATATGATCTATATATATATATTAATATTCATTGAAACTAAGTGCTTAATAACTACTGTGACACTAAACTTGCGTGTGTGTAATGGATTAATAAAAATATAGATTATATAATTATACAAATCATATATAAATTATATTATCATTAAAACCAGACAAATTTCATCGTTAAATATTTGTTTTTATTATATAATGCCCTTTAATTTAGAGAAAGAGAAACTGGGGGAGTGACTTTTTTGTGTTGGGTGTGTCAGTGTCACTTTGCTCACATCTGATTGGTCCAATTTCAGTTTGAAATCTCTAACCCAGAACATAACCTGCCCCGGAGCAGGTTAGCCGTGGAGCATTAGTTACTATGGCGATGAACACCGCTAAGAGTCAAGTTACTTTCATGGTACCTAAAACCCAGGATTGGTGCAAACTAATCTGAAACTTACCTGGCTAACCAGCTTCATGGTACAGGCCCCTGGTTCGCTTAGCGTTGAACCCAAAGATACAAAACAAACAAACAAAAACAAAAAAAATGGAGTATATTTTGCAACAGAACTTGATTTCTGTTGTGCTGGGCTAAATGCACTCGCCTGTGTGTGTGTACATATGATGGTATATGACTGAGCTGATAACTTATGAAAAGCAAATGATTCCTTTAACACAAATGAAGATCTGCTGCAAGGAGACGCGGTTCTGACGCCTGTACCGAACCATAATAGAAAACATTGCTACTATGAGAAAAAACAGGTTTGTTTACATGTCTTTGGTCCGTGTTTAAGTCGAACCGCATCAGAAACTCAGGTGCGATTGCTCTATTAGTGCGGATCATTTGAATTAAGTGTGAACACTGCCATCCGAACCCTAACAAGTGGGCCAAGATTGCTAGAAGGAGGGTCTCGTTCTGCTTCTAAAACTCTGGTGCGGTTCAACTGAACCCCGAAAAGGTGGATCTTGGTCCACTTCCAAACAAACTCTGGCATGGTTTGACTGAAATATGAATGCAACGTGGACCAAAGACATCTAAATGAACCAAAAACAGGACGTGAGGTCACGAGATGCGACTCTGAAAAGGACAGGATGTTTAAAAGGATTAGTTCACTTTCAAATTAAATTTTCCTGATAATTTACTCAGCCCCATGTCATCCAAGATGTTCATGTCTTTCTTTCTTCAGTCAAAAAGAAATGAAGGTTTTTGATGAAAACATTCCAGGATTATTCTCCTTATAGTAGACTTCAATGGCCTCCAGACGGTTGAAGGTCAAAATGACAGTTTCAGGGCAGCTTCAAAGAGCTTTAAACGATACCAGATGAGGAATAAGGGTACAGGAATATATGCTTTATAAACACAAATTATCGTCTTGCACATGCTTCACTTTCCGTATTCTTCAAAAAGCTTAGGCTGTATGTCCTTAGCAGTGGCGATTTCTTTAAGACTGCAAGGGAAGCTCGGCTTCCCTTATAATGTCACAAAATTAATGGTCAAATATGTACTATTGTATTAACATTTTATTGACTAAAAATGCGTTAGAAAACGTTCATCTCAAAGACGAGTTCGTTCAGAATCAGTTACATATAGCAGGTCGGCTGACTCGATTTCCTTCTCATACATTCCCGCAGCGTCACAGTGCATTTCCCTATTGAAGCCCAGCGTCCATTGACTTCAATGGGGCTGCTTTGAACGGTTTTTTTCAGCGCTTCGAAACTAGACGGTCATTGGATAAACGCTGCGATTATGTCCCGCCCACGGATGCTCAGCGTCTCTGGGGGTGAATGGGGAGTGGGCTGGCCCGGACTCCGAGCTTCTGCGTGATGATTGGAGGGTCTGTCGAAAGACTGCATCTCCTTTTGACTGACAGCGATTCTGTACTATAAGGAATCACTGAAGCTATTCGCGCTCAGTCCCATCGCGGATTTCTCAAGTTCAGTCGAAATAAAAACCGCTGCAACCTATTTCTTTGATATTTGCTTGGCGAAATTGCTTGATTTTCATCATACATTTCACACAATTATACACCACATTCCTTGTTTCAGTTTTACAGAGTTTAATATTTTTTTTTTTAGATCGTTCATTCATTCATTCCTTCATTCATTCATTCATTCATTACGTTAGTAGGCTAGGCTAGCGTCGTGGGTGAAACTGCGCACGATGGCAGACGGTGCTAATACTGTCGACCTGATTTTGGCGAAGCCATTTGAAAGTGTTCCTTACGAGGAAAAACTTAGAATTAAACAGCAGGGCAGATCAACACCTAAGATTGATTTAGTGCAAAAGATAGGGAAAAATAACAGGTCTTTTCAGCTCTCCTGGTATGACAAAGTTAGCTGGCTGACTGGAAGTGCTGTGACAAATAAAATGTACTGCTGGCCATGCCTCTTGATGAAACCATCTCACGGATGTGTTGTTTGGTCAAAGGTGGGGTTTGGAGATCTGTCTAACTTTGACAGGGCATATAAAAGACATGAAAAGAGCAATGAACATGTGAGTGCATGTGCAAGATCTCACATCAGACCCACGAGATGAGCCCATGAGAAAGCGCCGTCTGACCCAATTGCAGGATCCCCAAGTGCGATACAGAAATCTGTACATGGCCATCCTTGATAACATCTTGGAGCAGATTCCTCAACGTTTTTCAAATTTGGAAAGCATGCTCTTAGAATTAGTCAATCCAGGGAAATTTGATGACATGAGACAGGTATTTCCAGAGGAGGCCTTCCAAAGTGTCCTGAAAAGTTATGGCCATCACTTTGATTCAGGAAGACTGAGGTCAGAACTTCAAGTCCTGTATTCAGATCAGGACTTGCAGGGTAACAGGGGAAAGCTGTGTGATTACTTGGTGTTTCTTAAAGACATGGAGTTGGACAGTGCAATGCCTCAGCTTTACAAACTGTTCTCATTAGTGGCAACAATTGGAGCTACATCTGCAGGTGTAGAAAGGAGCTTCTCCTGTTTAAAGCGACTCAAGTCCTACACCCGAAACACAATGGGCCAAGGCCGTTTAAGCAGCCTAGCTCTGCTGGCCATTGAGAGGACACTGGTCAAGTCACTTGAAAAGACTCCTAGTTGGTACGACAGGGTCACAGACCATTTTCTTGAAAAGGAACGTAGGGCAGAATTTACTTTTAAATAAATAGACAATTTTATGATGTAGGCCGAAAATGAGCTTCCCCTCTCTGACAGACCATTAGCCGCCACTGGTCCTTAGAGCTTAGATTCTCTGCCCAAGCCCGAGCCCGGACTCGGCCGGGCCGATATTTCCCGCCACCATCCTCGGGCTGGGTTGGGTCGGGCCCTTGATAAAGCACGTCACGTGTCATGCGCAGCGTCTCGTCCACTTGCACTCGCAGTCTCGCACGCGTGACGCATCACACCTGCTGTGCGTGCTGTACTATTCAGTAGCTTAAGTGCAACATGGAGCTTGAAGAAGCAAAGAAAAAAAATTATAACAGGAGAATTAACTTTGAGCAAGTTTGGAGGAAAATCGGAGGTATGGAAACATTTTAAACTAGTCGTGGGGAGTGACAATATGTGTGTTGGCTTTGTCTCGTGCATTAAATGTGGCACACTGCTCGCCTATGACAGCAAAAAAACGGGGACTTCTGAATAAACAACGCAGTTTACATGCTTCTTCCTTGTCGTATTATTCATTAAGATAATAATTAATAAATGCACGCACAATTATGAACTTGATAAATGTTACAGATATGTTTTACTATGCACAAACAAATGCTTTTCAACTTACATGTGCAAAATTCAGAATTAAATGAATGTGCTGCAATTTGTACAAAAAGAGAGTCTGTAGTAGCCTACGTGTTTTAGCCATTAAACTAAGCACATTTAGTTTCAAGTTTTTTAAGTTTTGTTTTGAAGAAAGATTTACTTTAAAGTGAATTTCGTTTAGTATAAATTGTATCTTAATTTTAATACATTTTTCATCAACCAATTGCCTGGATTTAATTCATAAAAAGCAATATAGCAGACAATATAATAATGACATGGAGGCACCGGCGCGTCACACTTACACCATTTGAAACTCGTAACAAACGTCACTGAATTTACAAATGCACATCTTGCTTGTTGCTCACACACATATGTTGAAATAACAATTAACAAGTAACATTATTAATAATAATTAATCTTTAAGAATATTTGATTGAATGCTGAATGTTGTGCTTGTTCAATTTAATCAAATTAAAACTTTAATTATGATAATTAAAATAATTGAATATTTAATATTGAGTGGCCAATTTTTGCTCATTTATTAATAGTATTTATATAACATATATTATATACATTATATATATATACAGTACAGTCCAAAAGTTTGGAACCACTAAGATTTGTAATGTTTTTAAAAGAAGTTTCGTCTGCTCACCAAGGCTACATTTATTTAATTAAAAATACAGTAAAAAACAGTAATATTGTGAAATATTATTACAATTTAAAATAACTGTGTACTATTTAAATATATTTGACAAAGTAATTTATTCCTGTGATGCAAAGCTGAATTTTCAGCATCATTACTCCAGTCTTCAGTGTCACATGATCCTTCAGAAATCATTCTAATATGCTGATTTGCTGCTCAATAAACATTTATGATTATTTTCAATGTTGAAAACAGTTGTGTACTTTTTTTTTTTCAGGATTCCTTGATGAATAGAAAGTTCAAAAGAACAGCATTTATCTGAAACACAAAGCTTCTGTAGCATTATACACTACCGTTCAAAAGTTTGGGGTAAGTAAGAATTTTTATTTTTATTTTTTTTTAAAGAAATTAAAGAAATGAATACTTTTATTCAGCAAGGATGCATTAAATCAATCAAAAGTGGCAGTAAAGATATTTATAATGTTACAAAAGATTAGATTTCAGATAAACACTGTTCTTTTGAACTTTCTATTCATCAAATAATCCTGAAAAAAAATATTGTACACAAATATTTTGTACAATTGTACACATTAAATGTTTCTTGAGCAGCAGATCAGCATATTAGAATGACTTCTGAAGGATCATGTGACACTGAAGACTGGAGTAATGATGCTGAAAATTCAGCTTTGCCATCACAGGAATAAATTACTTTGTGAAATATATTCAAATAGAAAACAGTTATTTTAAATTGTAATAATATTTCACAATATTACTGTTTTTACTGTATTTTTAATTAAATAAAATGTAGCCTTGGTGAGCAGACGAAAACCACATTTTAAAAACATTAAAAATCTTAGTGGTTCCAAACTTTTGGACTGTACTAATATATATATATATATATACATACAACTGCGCAGCTCCCCCCTGTAGCCTAAATGATTTAGCACACCAGCACCTGCGTTAAAAAAAATCTGGCGCCGCCCCTGGTTATAACGGCCCACATATTAAAAATGGTTGGGTTTAAATCGGGCTTGGGCTCATAATTACAGTGAACGTGTCGGGCCGGGCCGGGCTCGGACACAACGTGCTCGGGCTCGGGTAGGGTCGGGCTTGATTTGTTGGGCCCGATCTAAGCTCTATATGTCCTACACCTTCCTATTCAACTTACAGAACGAACGTGGCGGCAGTTCCGTTTTTTTCCGTAAGTAGAATAGGCGATAGTCTTTTTTTTTTTTTAGAAAATGACTGATCGTTTTACTAGATAAGATTCTTATTCCTCGTCTGGTATCGTTTAAAGCTCTTTGAAGCTGCACTGAAACTGTAATTTTGACCTTCAACTGTTTGGAGGCCATTGAAGTCCACTATAAGGAGAAAAATCCTGGAATGTTTTCATCAAAACCCTTCATTTCTTTTCGACTGAAGAAAGAAAGACATGAACATCTTGGATGACATGGGGGTGAGTAAATTATCCGGAAAAATTTATTTGAAAGTGAACTAATCCTTTAAGTATACCTGTTTTTTCTTGCTACGTTGCCCTCTATAGTCTGGTACAGGTGTCAGAAACACCCTCTCCTTCCAGCAGATCTTTGTTTGTGTGTGTAAAGGAGGAATTCCTGGCACTGTTTTCACTGCTTTACACAGTTTATAAGCTCTTAACCAGTTCTCATCTGGTAAAAACACCATTATATGTGCACACATAAAACAAGCACATTTAGCCCAGCACACAACATTGTTTTGGATGTTCGGTAAGCTCCAAAATGTACTTCATAAAACCTGTTTTTTGTTTAAGGTTCGGTGTTAAAAATAACTGGGACTAAATGTACCATTGTCATTTTTGGTCCAGAAAAAAGAACCAAACTACAAGTGTGAGCTAAATCTCACTGTATTTTGTCCTCAGCATTGTAAAAAGTACCTGATGAGTGAAGCTGGTGGCCAGCTGCTCCATATCCGCCGCCAGGTCTCTCTGCAGGCAGCTGAAGGCCTCCAGCGTGGCCCACAGGAGCTGAAGGGCTTTCCCGTTGAACTGCGGCAGCTCGGTTAGCAGCAGAGTGTTCATGGTCTTGTAGGTGTTAGCTATGGCTTGCTCATCGAAATTCAGGTTACTCTTCTCCTCGATTAGCTCATAGTCCAGAAGCTTGTCTTGACGTTTGCGGATGAGGTTTCGTGGTCCTGCCATCAGTTCCTGCAGTGAGCACAAGGGCTTAAAGACTAGAGTCTTCAAACGATTCTCCTGTGAGTAGCAGCAAAAGTGGAGGAAAAGAGATGTACAAATTAAGTTCAGAAGGCCAGATGCAGTACTAGAAATGTAGATGGTTCATTTAAACAACAAACAACCGATCGATCGATGATAAAAATGCACATATGTCTTCCTCTCAAATATGTAGATGGTTAATACTGCTAAAAAGGGTGCTGTGCACGAACATAATTTCAATGGTTGGTGAACAGTTAAAAGATCTTGGCACAATTTGTATTCCTACATGATGCATGGTGTTTTTGCAGCAGTATTGGTTCCAGCAGAGTTAGACATTGATAAATGGAGAAAACTAAAATGGTGAATAGAGGCACCACAGTGAAGAAATACTGTGTCATAGACAAGTGTTGATGTTCCAGACTTTAGTCAAAGATGCCATATTTAATTTGACATGTACAAAAAAAGAGGCAGTGAGGGATACAGTGTGCAAAAAATGCTGTTCTTACTTAGAATTTTTGTCTTGTTTCTAGTCAAAATATCTTAACGTTCTTAAATCAAGAAGCATTTTCTTGACAAGTACAAATTATTTTCTTGTTTTCAGGAAAAATAAGTCAAAATTAAGTACGTTTTTTCCTTAAAACAAGCAAAATAATCTTATTTCAAACCAAGAATAAGATATATAATCTTGTTTTCAGTTTGGACTAAGATTATTTTGCTTACCCCATTGGCAGATTATTTTGCTTGTTTTAAGGAAAAACGTACTTAATTTTGACTTATTTTTCCTGAAAACAAGAAAATAATTTGTACTTGTCAAGAAAATGCTTCTTGATTTAAGAACGTTAAGATATTTTGACTAGAAACAAGACAAAAATTCTAAGTAAGAACAGCATTTTTTGCAGTGCATATTTTCACTTTCGGGTCAATTGTCCTGAATTCAATGGGTTTTTGTTGAATACGTTTTGTCTTGGTTAAATGGCTAAAATAAGGTCTGTGGTTAACACAAGATATTTTGACGTTTTATCCATGACATAAAATACCCCCTTCTGCTTTTTTGAGGTGTTATGCGTCTTGAAAAAGGTGGTTGCTAATGTTGCTAATTGTTGGTGACATTAAATGTCATCCCGCTGAACAGGTAAACTCATCAACTCACTAGTCCGTTTTTACAGTCTTGTTGTGTTTGTTGTTTTCTTGCATTATAATTCAATAAGTATTATTACACTGGCTGGCCACAAAAAGTCACTGTTTGAATTTAAATAGGCAAATGCATAAAGGGTTAGTTCACCCAAAAATGAAAATTCTGTCATTAATTACTCACCCTCATGTCGTTCCACACCCGTAAGACCTTCGTTCATCTTCGGAACACAAATTAAGATATTTTTGATGAAATCCAAGAGTTTTTTTTTTTTTTAAAAGTAAAGTAGAGTTTTTTAAGTAGACAAGCTTTGGGACATACTAACACGTCATACAATCGCGTCTTTTCTCTCTGTTGCATCCTGTCACCGTAAACTGGCCTGTCAATCATCTTACATCCTCCACATTTCATTTAGTTAATTTCCTACCGTATCGGAGAGAAATGCAGCACGTTGACATGCAGTCGCGGGTCTTTCATGTGGAGAACTCTCCTCATATTAATGCATGATGATGCATTTAAAAGTTAATGGCCAATCAGATCTTTATAAAAGTCCACATTGGTATTTGCAGATGAAAAATAACACGGATAACATTAAATATATATTTTCTATCAGGTTAAACTGATTATTAGTCACTCAAACCTCTCAGCGTCGATCGCACATATCCGCCATGTTTTGTAGTTTTTTAACACTTTTTACTTGCGTTTGTAGTTCTGAACTGAATCCTCGTCCAATGCGCAATGGATTGTGGGCAATATTAGCCTTTATAGTGTGCACGGATCCACACTTCGAAAATCTACCGGAAATAGTAGACCATCTGGGGGACTTTTGGCATACTCTTTTCAACATACTATGCTTTGGGACACACTTATTTTAATCTCACATACTATTTAGGATGGATAGTATGGACATTGGAACGCAGGGTGCTTCATGAAGCTTTACGAATCTTTTGTTTCGAATCAGTGGTTCGGAGCGCGTATCAAACTGCCAGAGTCACGTGAACTATTGAAGTTTCAAAAGACCTATGATGTAACGAAGCCTCGTTTACTGAAATCATGGGATTTTGGCAAAACAAAAGATTCGTAAAGCTTCGAAGCTTCATGATGCAGTGTTTTGAAATCACCCATCACTAAATTTTGTTGCTATTTTGTTATTTTTGGTGCACAAAAAATATTCTCGTCACTTTATAATATTAAGGTTGAATCACTTTACTCACATGAACTGTTTTAAATATGTTTTTAGTAGCTTTATGGGCATTGAAAAAGGGAGTGTTATTGCTGGCTATGCAGGCCTTACTGAGCCATCGGATTTTATCAAAAAAATGTTAATTTGTGTTCCGAAGATGAATGAAGGTCTTATGGATGTGGAAAGACATGAGGGTGAGTAATTAATGACAGAATTTCCATTTTTGGGTGAACTAACCCTTTAAGCATCTACGACTGGATAATTATTGCAGTGATTATTTTGTTTCTAGCATGTTTTATGTTTGACAACATTTCTTCTAACCCTAACTGATGGAGTTTGTAGCTTTTCATTTCTTAACCTTCCATGTGTCTTTCATGACTATATTCCAGGATGACAAAGCCAGTCTAATCAGTGTAAAAGAATGGTTAGGAGGGAGCATGAAGAATCATTTTGACATGAATTGACACCTCTGAGTCATTGAAAGTCTTTGGGATGTGCTGAAGGAGACTTTCCCTCTTGCATTGTCAATACAAGATCTTGACCAAAAAATGGATGCACCTCTTGATGGAAATAAATGTTGTGATGTTATTTCCATCAAGAGGTGCCTCAAGATCAAGACATGACCTAAGAATGTTTTTAAGGTAAAGTACAACATACTGAACGGTCATTCTGTCCCTTCACAGCCTTGTTTCTTTCATGCAAAATTAAATGACTTGTACTCATTTTTGCTGGAAGCTTGAAGCGGTTCACTAAGGATTTTAAGTTCTCCCCCCAAAAAACACCATTTAATTTGGAATATTCACAAGAACTGAATCTCTCAGAAGGATGTGAATTGCACTCTTCTTAAGGTCTTACATATGAGGGGTAAATCCACTGTCTGAGTGCCACTGTTATTTCTTTAGAGAACAAGGCAGTTTTCTCCCCTTCCAGATCAAGATCTGCTTCCTCTGGGCTGCAGCTGAGGAACCTCTGTACACAGAAACAGAGCTCAGATGGTTAAATAAATCTTTACAAACACTCCAAGCACACAGCCATAATCTCAACTTCACAACCCGACATCTGCCCTGGGATCAACACTCATACATTATTTTCCTTTCATTCACCAGCTGGAATAACAATGGAAAATGTTGAAGAGTTTGATCCCATGGGCGTTCTTGCTTCACATTGAGGGAACACCAAAACAAATGAGAAGATGTTAAATTGTAACTATAGTCATTAAGAGAAAGAACAGTAAAACCAAACCTGTAGATAGTGGAGATAGGCCTCCATGTTAGCGTGAAGCTCTGAGACGCCCCTCTCCAGGACAAAGAAGAAGCCAGCAAGAGCATCATATTCTTCATCCTTTAACTATGAAGGGATTGATTTACAAATCATCATTTAAGAATTCATTGTGAAAACATCTTATGTGGCAATGATGTCTGAGGCTTTTTGGAAACAATGTGGTTCTTTCAACATGACAAACATTTCTGTTCCTTTGTTTACATGAAGCATTGTTCTTCGCAGGGCCCCGACCGGTTCAAGGAACAATAACGGAACGGAAATTTCTACAGGAACATAATCAAGTTTAATCGTTCTGAACAGAAACGCCTATTTGAAATTACCATTAACTGGTTAATAATGTTATTTTATTGTTCCATTTAATTTGGCAGTCAGCCAATCATGAATTCAAATAGTACATGCAAATGTGACTCTGAAAGGTGATTTTCTCAATATTTTGATTTTTTTGCACCATCAGATTCCAGATTTTCAAATAGTTGTATCTCGGCCAAATATTGTCCTATCCTAACAAACCATACGTCAATGGAAAGCTTATTTATTCAACTCAAATCTCAAGTTCAAAAAAAATTGACCCTTATGACTGGTTTTGTGGTCCAGGGTCACATATTATTAGCATTTTACCAAAATCAAGCTCAAATGGAGCTACGAGGTGCTTCACCAGCGAATGTCGGAGATTTGTGTTTTGTCCATCATTAGAACAGCCGAATCTGAGGCAGAAAGTGCATCGCATTACATTTTTATCAACTTACAGTTTATGAAGGTTCTTGTGGCTATACGTGGGTGCTCATTTAAAGGTGCCGTAGAACATCTTTTCAAAAGATGTAATATAAGTCTAAGGTGTCCCCTGAATGTGTCTGTGAAGTTTCAGCTCAAAATACCTCATAGATTTTTTTTAATTCATTTTTTTAACTGCCTATTTTGGGGCATCATTAACTATGCACCGATTCAGGCTGCGGCCCCTTTAAATCTCGCGCTCCCTGCCCTCCCGAGCTCTCGACTATAAGTGCAGTTATACAGTGCATAAACAAAGTTTACACAGCTAATATAACCCTCAAATGGATCTTTACAAAGGAATCGATGCATGCGTGCAGCATGAATGACGAACACTGTGAGTTTAGTATTTATTCGGATGTTTACATTTGATTCTGAATGAGTTTGAGGCTATACGCTCTGTGGTTAACGGGCTAATGCTACACTGTTGGAGAGATTTATAAAGAATGAAGTTGTGTTTATGAATTTTACAGACTGCAAGTGTTTAAAAATGAAAATAGCGACGGCTCTTGTCTCCGTGAATACAGTAAGAAACGATGGTAACTTTAACCACATTTAACAATACATTAGCAACATGCTAACGAAACATTTAGAAGGACAATTTACAAATATCACTAAAAATATCATGTTATCATGGATCATGTCAGTTATTATTGCTCCATCTGCCATTTTTCGCTGTTGTTCTTGCTTGCTTACCTAGTCTGATGATTCAGCTGTGCACAGATCCAGACGTTAATACTGGCTGCCCTTGTGTAATGCCTTGAACATGAGCTGGCATATGCAAATATTGGGGTCATACATATTAATGATCCCGACTGTTACGTAACAGTCTGTGTTATGTTGAGATTCGCCTGTTTTCCGGAGGTCTTTTAAACAAATGAGATTTACACAAGAAGGAGGAAACAATGGGGTTTGAAACTCACTGTATGTCTTTTCCATGTACTGAACTCTTGTTATTTAACTATGCCGAGGTAAATTCAATTTTTGATTCTAGGGCACCTTTAATATATTTGGCCAAAAGCTTATGTTATAAAAGACATAATTGTTATGCACAGCATGTATTGACTGTGACTAGACAGCAAATACCAGACTAAGACACTCTTCCCTGTTCCTCAAATACATGAAACATTAGTCTTTACACACATCATGTTTTGAATAAAGAAAACGCTGTACTTATTCAAAGAACCAGTTTTTTTTATTTACCCTTGCACTGCAAACAAGCAGAGACGGTCTCCAAAATGTGTGCAGCACCTCATTCATGAGCTTCTGTATGAGGTTTACCGACAGTTTGAGGATTCACTCGAGTTACGAGGTTTATTCACAAGCTGTTAGTATAAAGTTCAATTTAAGCTCTGGTATAAAGTACAGGCTAAAAAACAAATGTTATTAACTGATGTTTTTTCTAATCTAACCGTTTTTGGAGCGATAATGTTACAAACGGAACAGAAACGTTAAAATACTGATTCTGCTCGGAGTGACTCGACTGAATTGTTTTTGTTTTTAAAGGGTTAGTTTACCCAAAGATGGGAGACTCACTCTCATGTCGTTCCACACCCTTAAGACCTTCGTTCAACTTCAGAACACAAATTAAGATATTTTTGATGAAATCAAATATATGACACTTTTAAGGTCCAGAAAGGTACTAAAGACATCGTTGTCATCGCACAGTGAAGGCTTCCGTGTTTATGTCCGAATGCCGGCTCAGGATTGGCCAAAGCTGATCATGTGAGCAGCACGACGCATGTGTGTGATGCTGATGCAGGAGCCGGCCAATAATGAGTCGGCGTTCTGACATTGAACCTGGAAGAGCTGGACATAAACAACGTATGAGAATGACACAGAAGAGAAGATATTGTTGAATGTTATTTATGTTTTGTTTTTGCACATGAAAAGTATTCTCGTTGCTTCATGAAATTAATGTTGAATGACTGCAGTCACATCAACTTTTTTAGTACCTCTTCTTTAGTACCTTTCTGGACCTTGAAAGTGTTGATTATATTGCTGTCTATGGACGAGTCATATACCTCTCAGATTTCATCGAAAATATCTTAATTTGAGGTCTTACGGGTGTGGAACGACATGAGGGTGAGTAATTAAATGACAGAATTTTCATTTTTGGGTGAACTAACCCTTTAAGCCCTGGTTCTTCAATGTAGTATCAGTGTATGGAAGTTACCTTTGGCACCATTCCTGTCTCATGCTTTATGTACTGACTGAGCCGGGCCGTCTTTTTGGCAATGCTGTGGCCACTGAGTCGATTGATCTTATCCTTGATGGTCAGGTTCTCAGTCTTCTTGTACTTGTCAGCTGGGCCAGTCAGAGAATGAGAATAATTAAGCAAATCAAAACCTCAAGCACTTCATTGATGTTACTCTGCTATTATTATCAATGGATTTGCATACTTTGGTTCAGTCAGTTTTACTTTCTAAATTGAGAGCCTGTTCTCACCCACTTCACGGAAGCGTTTGTATTCATTGATCCTGCAGTTGATCTGGACCGCAGTGTGAGCGGCGTGCTCCAGTATGAGGTAGGCCGGGTGTTGGGGGTCTGTGTGTTTCTGGATGGTCTGGAGCAGCAGGGGGTAACGGGCGATTCTCTGAACCGGCATCACCAGGAAGAAACTCAGAGTGGATGCATTCACATCAGGACTGAAGACAGATGGGATCAGGGGTCAAAAATGAAAGGAATGTTGGGTAATACACTGGTGCATTTGTCATTTGGCTCTCAATGAGTTGTTTGAGTCATACACAACCTCAGGCAGTTGTTGTTTATGAACTTACGCGGATGACTTGATGGTTCGGACCATTTCTGCCCACAGGGCCTCTTTCTGTTTGTAGCTGTTCTCTAGAGATGTAATGTTGTTGTAGTTGGCAAGATACTCCTTATAGGCCATCTCTATATCTTGAGACAGACTAAGGAAAGATTCACCTGAGAGAAAGAATGAGATACTTTATAATATAAAACAAGATTTGCATCTTTTTTCACATACAACATACAGTACACTACTGTTCAAAAGTCTGGGGTCAGTATGATTTTTGGGTCACACTTTAAATTAAGGTCTAAATCTCACTATTAACTACAACTTTTGCCTCAATATAGTAATAAGGTAGTTAGTAATAGTTAGTAAGGTAGTTGTTAAGTTTAGGTATTTAGTAGGATTAAGGGATGTAGAATGTGATCATGCAGAATAAGGCATTAATATGTGCTTTATAAGTACTAATAAACGGCCAATATCCTAGTAAGATGCATGCTAATAAGCAACTGGTTAATAGTGAGAACTGGACCCTAAATTGAAGTGTTACCGATTTTTTACTTTTTAAATAAATTAATACTTTTATTCAGAAAGGATGCATTAGATTGATCAAAAGTGAAAGAAAAGACACAATATTTCAAAAGATTTCTATTTTAAATGGTTCACTTTTGTACTTTGTTCATCAAAAAATCTTGAAAAAATGTCTCATGGTTTTTACAAAAATATTAAGCAGCATTGTCTTTAACACTAATAAATAAATGTTTCTTTAGCAGTAAATGAGCATATTAGAATGATTTCTGAAGGGTCATGTGACACTGAAGACTGGAGTAATGATGCAGAAAATTCAAAGTAAAAAAAATACATTCTAAAAAATTATTAAAATAAAAAAGTTATGGTCACATTTTATTTTAGGGTATTTTAACTAGTTGCTTATTAGCATGCATATTACTAGAATATTGGCTGTTTATTAGTACTTATCAAGCAAATATTCATGCCTTATTTATTTATTTATTCATGGTTTAATGCCATATCAGCAGCAATGGCTATATTCATGGCAATCAGCAGTATCACTTCAATACATTGTATACCATAATTTAACAATTTTGTCTTAAAAACAAACACTATACAAAATCAGACATATATACCAATAACAACATAAATAAATAACAACAATTACATAGAGTCTTTCAATTGAATATTCGACAAAAATTCTAAAATTACTCCAGGAGAAACCTTTTTTAAAAGGTCCATTAATGTGTTCTCTGTATAAAACCGTTGTCTAATATTATTTAAAAAAGGACATTCTATTAAAATATGTTTTACACTCGTGAAATTCTTACACAAATCACAGACTGGTTTTTCTTCCCCCATCAGTAAATATGAATGAGTGAGTCTTGAATGACCAATTCGGCATCTCGTATATACAACCTGGTCATATCGGTTTTCAAAATAACAACTAATAACTGCTTGATTTAACACTGGATTCACCTCATATAATTTGTTATTTACACATTCGTTCCATTCCATTTGCCATTTATTGTAAATATACAGGTTCAATATGGGTTTAACGTCAGATGCTGGTATTTTACATTCTGTCATTTCCAACTGAAGTGCTTCCTTTGCTACTTTATCTGCTTGTTCATTACCAGTCAATCCCATATGGCCTGGTATCCAACAAAAAACAACATTAAAATCTTGTTTCTTTAAAGAGTCCACTTTTCCTATTATGCTGATAATTATAGGATGTTCAGTTTTCAAAGAAACAAGTGTTTGTAGACAGGATTTGGAATCTGTGCAAATTAAAAAAATTACGTTGTTGTTCCTTCTCTATTTGTTCAAGAGCTAGAAGTAATGCACAAGCTTCTATTAATGCCTTATTCTGCATGATCATATTCTACATTCTTAATCCTACCCAATACCTAAACTTAACAACTAACTATTAATAAGCAGTAAATTAGGAGTTTATTGAGGGAAAAGTCATAGTTAATAGTTATATGTGTTCCCTATACTAAAACAAAGTGTAAAGTGTTACCAAAGTTATTTTACAATGAAATAATATTTCACAATATTACTGTTTTTACTGACTTTTTGATCAAGTAAATAGCCTTTTTCAGCATAAGAGAGCTCCAAAAAGACAAAAAGGAATTTACACAACATTCTAACCCTTATACATCATTATTCTTATCTTGAAATTCAAGTTCTGAATTCTTCAGCCATGAGCTCAAGGAAGAAAATAAATATTCTGATTCGTAGGTGGACATGACACGCAGACAGCGTGACTGTGAAACAACTGAGAAATCGAAAGTAAACTGGAAATTCCAGTCTTTCCGGCTGTACTCACAGAGAGTTTCCAGGTATTTTGGATCGCTGTGATGTGTCTGTGCCTGGTCTAGGAGGCTCAGGAGTCTGCTGGAAACATCCATCACTTCATCAATGTTCTGGAACATGTTCTCTAGGTTTGGTGGAGGAGGCTGCAAGAGACCCAATAATATATGATATTACTAAAGCTTGTTTACCTACAATGGTATATACATTTCACAATATAAGAGAAGCAAAATCATTTAGTCCCATTTATGATGTATAAAATAACAATTTAAAAACATGACTTCTGCTTTAGGTCCCATTTCCCCCTGGTTTGATTCAAATATTAATATTAGTATTATCCCAATTTGATTGATTATTCTATGGGGAACACATATTCATTATTAACTATGACTTTTCCCTTAATAAACTCCTAATTTACTGCTTATTAATAGTTAGTAAGGTAGTTGTTAAGTTTAGGTATTGCGTAGGATTAAGAATGTAGAATATGATCATGCAGAATAAGGCATTAATATGTTCTTAATAAGTACTAGTAAACAGCCAATATTCTAGTAATATGAAAGCTAATAAGAAACTAGTTAAAAGAGCCTAAAATAAAGTGTTCCCTTATTTTTTTATTTACCTTATTTCCTTTAATATTACTTCTTTGTTGGTTATTTATGTTTGCTTGGTTTTTGATCATGTCTGTAATAAGATCTTGTTTTATAGAAGTAGCATGTTGTAATATGCAGTAAATTACACTTTTGTTGTGGATTTATTGCAGTTTTGACCGTTTAGAGGCTATATTTTAAATACACATTTCCTAGAACTAATTGTTGAATTATTTAATTAGATTATTAATGTGTTTATATTAATATAAAGAATGATATCAGAGTGCTTCAATGTTATTTTAGTGGTGGTGGAAGCAATATGTATACAACACAGAGGGCAGTTGGTCTGTTGATAAATTAAATTAGGACATTTAATGCGTGAAAATGACAAGAGAACGTGTGTACCTGGAGTTTCTGCAGGTTGCTGTGGATGGTGACCGTACAGAGCTGCAGATGTTTCAGGTAGTTCCTCTCAGTCTGCACCAGCTCCTCTACAGTCATGTGCTGCCTCTGAGCGGCTCTCTCTCTGGCTGCTGCCTCCTCCGCTGCGGCCCGTGCCTTCCTCTCTTCTTCATCCTCTTCTTCTTCTTCTTCTTCTGTAGGCTCTTCCAGGGTGTCATCTATTTCTTTAGCTTCTTCCTTCTCCTCTCTGATCTCGTCCTTTGCCATCAATCTTACATTTGCCTTCAGCGAATTCGCCATATCAGGAATGCCTAAAATGCACATAAAAGTGGTTAAGCAGCTTTTACATTTCTAAAGAACTTAACAGGGAGCACTCACAGTAATTATGTTTACCTGTCCGATGGTAATGCACATTGTGCATGCTTAAACAGTCAAATATATAGAAAAATGTCCATTTTGGCGAGTATTTACTGTACATAAAAACAGTCAGTTACATCTTAAGTGAATAAACAGAAATCGGATGCGTGTCATTATATTAGATCCATGCATCCATGCAAATAGCTGCTGCTGTCCGTGTCATTAATATTAAACAAAAGACTGTTCTCTGTCACTGTTTTCTTGTCTTCAGTAAGCTTGAGAGTTATTTTAGGCTTGTATTCATTTTTTAAATATTGAAAATGGTGTAGAATTATGAAATTTCAATGTTATGAAAAACTGTGATATCATAAAAACCTTATTTAAAGCAAAATTAATATTATCGTGATATAAAATTACTCATATCTTAACATTTTGGTCATATCGCCCACCCCTAGATCGTGATATGAAATTTTGGGAAAACTGCCCATCACTATGTCATGTGTACTTGGACAGCAAAATAAAGAGTGTAGCTTGATTCAGTGTTATTTCAGTATTTTTAATATACTAATATAGCATATTAAGTATATATTTTAGCTTCATTTTTATTTCAGTTTTACTAATTATAGTATTTAAACAACAAAATTAGCAATTCAAACTGAAATAACCAAGTTTTTCCATCTAACATTTATCTCTTATTTCAGCTTCATTTCAATTACCAGAAACTTTTAAATAGCAAATTTTAAATAGTTTTAGTTAACAATAACGACAATGGCTTGATTAGTCAAAAACCCACTGTAAGTCCATAATAACTGCACATTGTAAACATACTTACTGCATTCCCACTGATAGTCACTGCGCATCTGAATAATATCTGAACTCAAATAGCCAAGTCTCATTGAAAATAAATGACTTCCGATTGCTTTGTAGCTGCAGTTATTTGTCAGTGTAAACGCCCCTTAAAAGAATGCTGATCTTGGATTGCATGAACTTCCCTTATAAGCTTATCTCAAATAAGTTAAAACCGGTCATCAATCAGGACTATTACACATAAACCAGACTCCTCCGACACATACTATCAGGACCACCCATAAAGGGCTGAGTGCTCTGTATTGTCACCTACCCAGAGGGGGTAAAACACCGTGTGTCTGAAGACCCTTACACTTTCAAAGAAGATGCTACCAAAGACAGCTTTTGATTGCAATGCACTTCATTGTAAGAAAACATATATACAAAAAATAAACAAACTCAAGGTCAGAGTCGAACAAACTTTTATGATATCTGTGCAGTCATTGAAGATGATTAAAGACCACAAACACCTTAGTCACAATTCCTGCTACACCCACATGCACACTGATCTGTAAGCACATCTATGTTTACAAAGAAAAACTTTAAGCACAAATCTCACCACATCCGTTGCCATTAATAAGAAAACAACATACTTGTAGCAAGTGCTCAAGACAAGCACACTCAAAGCGAAAACCACAAACTCAGCATGTAGCGCAGCGCTTACGCTCGCTCACTGAGAGCTTTAACAGTGGTGCACTGCAGTATGACTAACCCCTACTTAAAGGAGTAAATAAATTACAGGTTTACAACAAGAACAATCCCAAGAAAACAACCAAATGCATCATTACCTTTACAGCAAGGGAAATACTAACCCTTGGTGTCTCTAGCGCTGGAAAAACGAGGTGTGCAGCTGGGGAAAGCCTGGGCCAGACTCTCAGACTGGTGTAAGTTTGTCCACTGAGTCACACTGCAGGGCCTCATGTGGCACGGGTGTGTGAGGGAAGGGGGGGATGGGTGGGTCAGCTGGCAGGAGTAAGCCGGGGGGAGGTGGGATTTTAGCAGTGGGGATCCGGAATGGACCACTGCGGATACACACACTTTAATAAATACACAGATTGACCGCAGGAGTCATTGGGAAGGAAGTGACGCCTGCGAAGGATGAAGCTGATTGGATGGCATGAGTTCAAGAGCTGGTGCAACACACTCAGACTCAACTGTGCAGCAACTGCAGTAAACAAAAGCCCCATGTGGCCAGGAAAGAACTCGCTGACTTGATGGTCAATGGGAGGTGTTAAAAAGCCAACTGTTTTAAACACATCCTGACAACTTCAGGATGTAAATGGACACAAAGTGTTGTTATCATCAAGATTTTAGGTTCAAATTTGCACAAATTTCTACAAGTTTGAAACTACAATAAAAATCTAGAATATTTTAGACCTTGAAATAAACAGAATTTAACGATTTTGGATCTTACACTATTTTTAGACTTTAAAGGGTTAGTTCACCAAAAAATGAAATTTCTGTCATTAATTACTCACCCTCATGTCGTTCCACACCCGCAAGACCTTCATTCAACTTCGGAACACAAATTAAGATATTTTTGATGAAATCTGAGAGGTTTTTTATCGTAGGAGACGGTTTTAGGTTTTGTTTTTGCGCACAAAAAGTATTCTTGTCTCTTCATAACATTAAGGTTGAACCACTGCAGTCATGTTGACTATCTTAATGATGTCTTTACAACTTCTCTGGAACCTGAATGTGTAATTTTGTTGCTTTCTATGGGAGATTAAAAAAAAAAAAATCTCGGATTTCATCAAAAATATCTTATTTTTTGTGTTCTGAAGATGAACAAAGGTCTTTCGGGTTTGGAATGACATGAGGGTGAGTAATTAATGACAGAAAATTCATTTTTGGGTGAACTAACCCTTTAATAAACATTTCAAGTATGGCCAAAAGGGGGGTAATCCAAATACTAAAGGTTCGGTCACATTAGCAAAATGGGGAAAAAATGCCTATTGTTTATTGTCAACAGAGTAGCAATTTATAAGTCACAAAAGAGTGGCAAGTGGCAAATTCGCAAGACTGTTGCGAAATCTTTCAACTTTATTCGAAATTCATATCACCATAAAAGTGATATTCAGAAATGCATGTTCACATATATGCATATATGCATGTTCACTTTGTCATTTTTTCAAGCAAACTTGTTATTCGCATTATGCCGTTAATGTAATTTATAATGAGAAAAAATATTGAATTGTGTATGTCAGCATTTAATTGTATAGGAGATATTGTTTATTAGAACTTTTAGAGGCTGTAACAATTTGTTTTTAGCTTTTTGTGGGGGTTTTTTGTAGTTTTTTACTTATTTTATTTATTGTATTTAAAAAAAAAAAAAACTGTAGATTATAGTGAGTACAATGCCTGCAACTCAAAAGTCATGGGTTTCCATCTTCAGAAAACACACATAGGCCTACTTTAAAATCTATAACAGCGGAGCAACCGGTCACTCACATTTGATCGACCAATAGCAAACCACAACCATCCAATCAATTCAATAGACAAAATCAAGTCCCACCCTACATTTTTTCTTGTCTGAGAAGCCATTTCACGCAGATATGCGTCACAATAGGGAAGAAAAAGTCTATCACAACTTCCGTTTCATACTGACTTAACTAGTTAAGGAAGTATAGCATGACACACTGCAGGACGATGCTTGAGATGTCATATCAAAAACTCTGACTGCAGCCTTACAGTATGTGGAATGTGTGTGGGTTTCTTAATTTAAGCAAATGAACTGAATATATTATACATAAATTGATTTGCATTTATAGCATGATATTTAGTCCTATAATAAAAGGCTCTTAGAAACTCATTAATGACATCTTATCAGTTACTTAGGCTACATTTTTTCCTGACAACAAATGGACTATGTACTAGGAAAACTGTTTGTGATAAACATGAAAAACCAGTGTTGTATGATTACGATGCAATTTATTTTGTAATCTATGTTCACAATTATTCAACAAATTTATTCACTCAATCCTCATTCACATAATACGTAATTTCACCTTACACATTGTAAACCAAGGTGAAAAAAAGTACACTTCTATAATGTATTTAAAGTGCTCTATTTTCGTGCACTAATTATGTACTTAATATACTAAAAATTCTTCTTTAGTACGTCTTAAGATCATCCTAAGAACATCTAAGTGTACTCAACTGTTCTATTTTGAGACAGTATGAAATATGAACTAAAATGTGCTTTTAATATACCATCTCTGTATTTAAAAATATACTTAGATACCACTTGTAGTACACGATGGGTTCAAAATAGCACAGTTGAGTACACTTAGATGTTCTTAAGATGATCTTAAGAAGTACTAAAGAAGAATTTTTAGTATATTAAATGCAAAATTAGTGCACGAAATAGAGAACTTTAAGTACATTATAGAAATGTACTTTCTTTTTTGTTTTTTTTACCTGGGTAGCTCACTCAAAAATGAAAATTATGCTATTTCCACACCCTCATTTACGAGTTACAGTACATCCTTTTCCAGACCATTAAAGTGAATGATGACTGAGACTGCCATTCTGTATCATCTTCGTTTGTTTTCCACATAAGAAAGTCAGTCAAACGGGTTTGAAGTGAGGTTGAGTAAATGACAGGACTTTCATTTTGAGTGAACTGTCCCTTTAATCTTAAGGTTGACGCGCAGCGTGAAATCTCGCCTGTAGAGCTAAATACACGTTTGCATCTCACCTGTGTTCTTACCTGTGTGTTTACAGCGGAGATTCCTCGGACGCAGAACACTGAAACATCGCAACAACAAGCAGTGTACCGCTCTGTCAAAGTTAATCTGACCTCGAAAGCAAGACTGACTAATGTTGCTTCAGTACCACCTGTTCTTACGGTCCTTGGCTGAGAAACAGGTTCACGCACCAGGCCCCGCGTCACGCATTCCGATCATGCCGCGCGCGGTGAGCTTAGTCACGAGAAGTATGACATGCATTGTTTTCCTCATTAGCATATTAAAACGGATGAATGCTGCAGAGTGGCATCTGGTGCGTTGATTTCTTAGACAGGTTTACTAGCGATATCGATTGCCAGTAGTGGTGGTAAACCAGAAGAGACACACACCGTTGTCAAGGTAAAAGGGCGCATGCTGCTCTTCAGGGTTGTGCGCGAGCTGTTGTCTGGGAAACAGAGACATCGCGTGGGCGCCTGGGGTACAGCTCAGTGTTTATGAAATAGACCTTATTCAGAGCAGCGCCATGACAGGTATGAAAGCGAGGCTGTGAGACCTGGAAAAAGCTGTATAAATCTCCTTGATCACTTATAATTTTCCACAGCTCATGTTGTCTGTAATTTTCTTGGAAATATATTTTGCAGTGTTTCATCAGCAGAATGATCCAAAACACATTAACCCACTGAAGAGATGTACACCAATCAGGCATAACATTATGAGCACCTTTCTATTATTGTGTTGGTCCACATTTAAAGCCCTGACCCGTCGATGCATGGACTCCATTAGACCCCTGAAGGTGTGCTGTGGTATCTGACACCAAGATGTTAGCAGCAGATCCTTTAAGTCCTGTAAGTTGTGAGGTGGAGCCTCCATGGATCGGACTTGTTTGTTCAGCACATCCCACAGATGCTCCATTGGATTGAGATCTGGGGAATTTGGAGGCCAAGTCAACACCTCAAATGCGTTGTTGTGCTCTTCAAACCATTCCTGAACCATTTTTGCTTTGTGGCAGGAGCATTATCCTGCTGAAAGAGCCACAGCCACCAGGGAATACCATTTCTATGATGCTTAGGTGGGTGGTGCGTGTCAAAGTAACATCCACATGGATGGCAGGACCCAAGGTTTCCCAGCAGAACATTGCCCAAAGCATCACACTGCCTCCGCCGGCTTGCCTTCTTCCCATAGTGCATCCTGGTGCCATGTGTTCCCCAGGTAAGCGACGCACACAAACCCGGCTATCCATGTGATGTAAAAGAAAACGTGATTCATCAGACCAGGACACCTTCTTCCATTGCTCCATGGTCCAGTTCTGATGCTCACATGTCCACTGTTGGTGCTTTCGGCGGGTCAGCATGGTCACCCTGACCGGTCTGCAGTACTGCAGCTCCATATCTGTGTATTCTGACACCTTTCTATCAGAACCAGCATTAACTTCTTGAGCACTTTGAGCTACAGTAGCTCATCTGTTGGATCGGACCACACGGGTCAGCCTTCGCTGAGTCTTGTCCGCCCATGACCCTGTCACCGGTTCACCACTGTTCCTTCCTTGGAGCACTTTTGATAGATACTGACCACTGCAGACCGGGAACACCCCACAAGAGCTGCAGTTTTGGAGATGCTCTGATCCAGTCTTCTAGTCAAACTCGCTTAAATCCTTACGCTTGCCCATTTTTCCTGCTTCTAAAACATCATCTTTGAGGACAAAATGTTCACTTGCTGCCTAATATATCCACCCACTAACAGGTGCTGTGATGAAGAGATAATCAGTGTTATTTACTTCACCTGTCAGTGTCATAATGTTATACCTGATCGGTGCATGTCTATCCCCCACAGCCTTTTTCATTCCCGTTAAAAATGAAAGATGGCACTGCTGTGAATAAGGTCTACACCTCAAATTCGACTTTCAATGTTTTAATTTTATACTACAGGTTTTCATTTTATATAGTATGTGTGTATAACACTACATGTACATTGTCAAAAGTTTGGGCACACTTTACGTTTCTCACAGTCCTACAATAGGCCTATCTTAAAGGGACAGTTCACCCAAAAATAAAAATTCTGTCATCATTTAGTAGTTCCAAACCTGTATGAGTTTCTTTGTTTTGCTGAACACAAAGAAAGATGTTTGGAAAAATGTCAGTAACCAAACAGATCTTGCCCCCCCATCTGCAAGATCTGACATTTTTAATTTTGTCAATTTAAATGTTTGTGCTTTTTTCCCCATCTTCTCATTATCAATTCCCTAATCCTTGTGTAATTTTTACCATTCTAATTCTTAAACAGATTAATCAGAACAACAAATAGCCTAAAGACATACAAATACAGAACAAATACACAAAACAGGCTTACAAGTCATTTCTGGTCTGACTTGATATTTAACCTAAAGTTTTATTATACATGCAAATGTGAAATGTTGAATAGTACATCCATTAACATTATCACACATTTTTAGTTTGTCCTTTATAGTTTTACACAGAGACTTCTACTTCTTCTGTGTTATTACTGACCGTGTCACTCCCTGGTCTCCCCGATACTGTAGATATTTACCTTTATGTAGCCATTTATTTGCACATTTGTCTTGCTTGTCACTTATAGAATAAGGCTTTACAGACAGTAGGTTTTACTAAAAGCACACACACAAAGCTATAAAAGAAATGTTCCCTGTACATGCTACTTTACTTTTCCTATAATAACATCACAAATCTTCTTAAATTGTTCTTAGAAAGGCCTATTTTTTAATTCAGTTGACAGAGTAATAGCTGTTTTTTGCACAAGCATTCGAGTAAGTAAAAAATAAGGTAAAAATCGTGACTATGCACATGTTTTATTTTCTGACATTTAGTGCATTCCATACATAACTCTTCCATGAATGCATGCTTCATTCCAGCTCGGACTGGAAAACCTGCTGTGGTTTCCTGGTTATCAATGTTGGTGAGGTAAATTGCAGCTTCTTCCGAGAAAAAACAATTCAACACATGAGAATGAAGGCTGCACATGCATTATAGGTCAGCTTTACATTGCTATGGCAACAGATAACAGCCCAACCCTAGCAAATAAACTATTGCACACAGAAACAGCAACCTGTCATTATGTCCTCTCACCACAAATGCACACTGTAAAGAAGAATTGTTGGTTTAACTTAGAAAAGTAAGTTGCCTTAAAATTTTGAGTTCATTGAAATTAAAAATGTTAGTTACTACAATAAAGGCGATTGGTTAAATCAACAGAAACTCAAAATATTATGCTAACCAGAGTAATTATTTAAGTTGATTTGACAAAAGAAAAAATGTTGTGATAACAAATCATGAAAATATTGCAGTCAACACTAAACAAGAGTAAGGGTGTTAAAAAAAATCGCTTTTTAAAATTAACATGTTTTCATCCTGAATGAAAAATACTGTATATAATCATAATATGTTCCAGGCCTAAACAACCAGACATAAAGAAATGACTGTTTTCTTTCGGTAATGATATCCCCTCTCTCCACATATTGATATATTTGGTGGAAACATCTGTCTCTGGACAAAGTTAAGCAGAAATCCCTTAAGAAGGGATATTTTATTTAATTTAAAATCATTCATTCAAAATGAGTATGGTTGAATCACTCACTAAGAGACCAGAGGCTAATTTAGTCCCTCGTCTCCTGATGATCCCCATCATTTGTAGAGTGATAGCCAACAGCGTGAGTCACCTTTGTCATTTATGTTAAGTGCTGACCATTATGTACTTTGAGCTCTGGGAAATTAGTTTCTCATCAGGGGGTCAATTTAGGTAAGCAGTCTCACTCTGACAGCCAATGAATGACAATAAACATTCTGAGTACCTGTATTACACCAGGAGGGGGCAGTATGAGCAAGTAAAAACATTTGGAAGCAGCCGCTGACCTTAAAAGAAGTGTGATTCATTTTATCTGGTGTTTATGTTTATAAAAAGTTTAAGGAATATCATCAGATACAGCCAATAGACTGAAACCCATTATCTCTCTCTCTCTGTTTATAGCAAGGGTACGCCAGGTCCAATGAGTCAAGAAAGAATCGGCTACCTTTGAAGTAAGTTCAACTTAAAAAACTAGAGAACCTGGACTAATGCACTCCAGGGCTTGTTCCAGCTCTCCCACATGTTTTTGCCCTGTATTTCACTATACCACATACAGTATAAACACACAAAGACTCATACATATGAATTTGCGGTACATAAAGTCCCTCGAAACACCCAAAATAAACACCCTCTATAGAGCGTGAGCGTCATATTGAGCGGGTTGTCGTTGTTAATATGGATATTTCCACTTTCTTTTTGATTTTGTCATAATATGTGCCCACACACATAAATATAATGCATGAGAAACGACCGAGGCTAAAACATTCCCAGGATTCGGTAATATTTCAGCCCCCCAGACTTTTTAAACTGATGGTTCACTAAGCATTTTGTCATCTTCCTGAGGCAAACAAACTGTACATAATGTCTATATTTTTTGGCAATATTGAAAGTATTTATTTGTGTTACTTTCTTGTGAAAAATAATTTTCTAAAAAATTCAAGATATGTTATATAAAAAACAGACTATAAAGTTATGTCCCTCAGTCTAAACTCAACCCCGTCACGCCAAACATTCTCCGACAATAATAATTTAGACTCCACCCATATGTGAAATCATTTACCAGAAATTACATCATTCAGGTCTCTTTAACAGTGGTGCAGAAGATGGTAAGTAGTATCATACTTTATGAGGCGTATTATAGTCAGCGAGGGTACAACTCAACCCCATCACATAAAATTAAGTTATATTTAGTTTTAACATTTTAAACAATGTACTTATTTCATTGCTGCCATATATGGCCTACTCCCCTATACTGCAAGAGGAGCAGTGGCCATTTTGAGCAAAAAAACTCAACCCCGTCACATATCTGTATATTTCTCATTGTTTCGGGGTTGAAAAATTGTGACAGGGTTGCGTTTTTTACTTCGTTTATGAATAATTTTAATAATAATAATAAAATTGTCATGATTTCAGAAAAGATATACTTACTAAAATCATGACAACTCATAATTTAGTTAAAAATAGAATATTTTACATAATGTGTGCACTTAAACATTGACAAGAGCTGGACGGCCAGCTCTAGGAAGGGTTCTGGTCGTCCCAAACGTCTTCCATTTAAGGATTATGGAGGCCACTGTGCTCTTAGGAACCTTTAGTGCAGCAGAAATTTTTTTGTAACCTTGGCCAGATCTGTGCCTTGCCACAATTCTGTCTCTGAGCTCTTCAGGCAGTTCCTTTGACCTCATGATTCTCATTTGCTCTGACATGCACTGTGAGCTGTAAGGTCTTCTATAGACAGGTGTGTGGCTTTCCTAATCAAGTCAGAATCAGTATAATCAAACACAGCTGGACTCAAATGAAGGTGTAGAACCATCTCAAGGATGATCAGAAGAAATGGACAGCACCTGAGTTAAATATATGAGTGTCACAGCAAAGGGTCTGAATACTTAGGACCATGTGATATTTCAGTTTTTCTTTTTTAATAAATCTGCAAAAATGTCAACAATTCTGTGTTTTTCTGTCAATATGGGGTGTACATTAATGAGGAAAAAAATGAACTTAAATGATTTTAGCAAATGGTTGCAATATAACAAAGAATGAAAAATGTAAGGGGGTCTGAATACTTTCCGTACCCACTGTAGGTTCTACATTTGAATTTAAATTTACTTCACGACCATTGAAAAAATATGTTCTATATAATACGAATGCATGTAGTATGAATGAATTCGGATGTGTGTCCATCGTATGTGCACTTCAGAATCTCTGTTACTCTGGTACTTTTCGCCTACTGTTTTTCGAATACTATGAATTCGGACATACTACTCTGTTTGCATACTGTTTTTTTGCATACTATCTAGTAAAGAAGTATTCAATTTAGGATGCAGCGAATGTCTCCCTTCAAAGTCTCTCAGTCTTCAACCCCGTCACACTATTCTCAACTATTATTTTGGAAAAAATTAAATGATTAAAAATGAAGGCATTTCTTGCTGATCACCACCTGACATGTTAAGAACTAACAGAATAAAATTGTGGATTTAGTTAAACATCTAAATTGAAAACATTTTTTTAGAAAATTAAATAGACCGGACACACACAATTAGTTTATTTTTAACTTTGGTCTACGGTGGCCCAGTAGTGCACAACACAACGAAATTAAAAAAGCAAACATAAGTTCACAGCACAACCCTATGAGCACAACGGAATAAAGCCACAACACAACGGAAATGCTCCCGACCACTAGGGGGCTCTCAGAGCTCGGTAATATTACTATTCCTTGCCACTGTTCTATAAAGTCGAAAGTTTTACAAAGATATCAATACCATGATTAGTTTTAAGTATGTAAGCATTGTATATCGACATGAAATATTAATTAAAAATCAACTACGTTCACAATAGCTTCATATTTATACTTAATTTGTATTTGACGCGATACCACGGCGCATGATAAAGGGAACATCCACCAATTCCACCAAGTGGTTAAAACGTATAATTTGTATTCATTAAAATTACTTTTAACATTTAAAAACAGACATGTTCAAATTCCAAAGGTTGTTAGTTCCTGTTGGTAAGACTGACAAGCTTTGGAATTTGAATATGTATGTTTTTAAATGTTAAAAGTAATTTTAATGAATACAAATTATACGTTTTAACCACTTGGTGGGATTGGCAGACGTTCCCTTCATCATGGTAGCGCGTCAAATCATTCACAACTATAATTAGTGGTCCGGAGCATTTCCGTTGTGGCTTGATTCCGTTGTGTTGTGGCTTGTTTCCGTTGTGTTGTGGCTTAATTCCGTTGGGTTGTGGCTCGATTTCGTTGTGTTGTGGCTTTATTCCGTTGTGTTGTGGCTCGATTCCGTTGTGTTGTGGCTTGTTTCCGTTGTGTTGTGGCTTTATTCCGTTGAGTTGTGGCTCGATTTCATTGTGTTGTGGCTCGATTCCGTTGTGTTGTGGCTTGATTCCGTTGTGTTGTGGCTCGATTCCGTTGTGTTGTGGCTCGATTCCGTTGTGTTGTGGCTTGATTCCGTTGTGTTGTGGCTTTATTCCGTTGTGTTGTGGCTCGATTCCGTTGTGTTGTGGCTTTATTCCGTTGTGTTGTGGCTCGATTCCGTTGTGTTGTGGCTTTATTCCGTTGTGTTGTGGCTTTATTCCGTTGTGTTGTGGCTTTATTTCGTTGTGTTGTGGCTTTATTCCGTTGTGTTGTGGCTTTATTCCATTGGGTTGTGGCTCGATTTCGTTGTGTTGTGGCTTGTTTCCGTTGTGTTGTGGCTTGTTTCCATTGTGTTGTGGCTTTATTCCGTTGGGTTGTGGCTCGATTTCGTTGTGTTGTGGCTTGATTCCGTTGTGTTGTGGCTTGTTTCCGTTGGGTTGTGGCTCGATTTCGTTGTGTTGTGGCTCGATTCCGTTGTGTTGTGGCTTGTTTCCGTTGTGTTGTGGCTTGATTCCGTTGGGTTGTGGCTTTATTCCGTTGGGTTGTGGCTTTATTCCGTTGGGTTGTGGCTCGATTCCGTTGTGTTGTGGCTTTATTCCGTTGTGTTGTGGCTCGATTCCGTTGGGTTGTGGCTTTATTCCGTTGGGTTGTGGCTCGATTTCGTTGTGTTGTGGCTCGATTCCGTTGTGTTGTGGCTTGATTCCGTTGTGTTGTGGCTTTATTCCGTTGTGTTGTGGCTCGATTCCGTTGTGTTGTGGCTTGATTCCGTTGTGTTGTGGCTTTATTCCGTTGTGTTGTGGCTCGATTCCGTTGGGTTGTGGCTTTATTCCGTTGGGTTGTGGCTCGATTTCGTTGGGTTGTGGCTTTATTCCGTTGTGTTGTGGCTCTATTCCGTTGTGTTGTGGCTTTATTCCGTTGGGTTGTGGCTCGATTTCGTTGTGTTGTGGCTCGATTTCGTTGTGTTGTGGCTTTATTCCGTTGGGTTGTGGCTCGATTTCGTTGTGTTGTGGCTTTATTCCGTTGTGTTGTGGCTTGTTTCCGTTGTGTTGTGGCTTGATTCCGTTGTTTTGTGGCTTTATTTCGTTGTGTTGTGGCTCGATTCCGTTGTGTTGTGGCTTGTTTCCGTTGTGTTGTGGCTTTATTTCGTTGTGTTGTGGCTCAATTCCGTTGGGTTGTGGCTCAATTTCGTTGTCTTGTGAACTTGTTTGCTTTTTTAATTTCGTTGTATTGTGCACTACTGGGCCACCATATTGGTCCCATAAAAATGTGAAAATGACATTTGTAGTTATTGAATTGTTATGAGGGACACATGAGCAGTAGGTAGATATATGTTATAAGGCAAGTTTTGCGTCAAATCATTTTTAACCAATTCCATTTTGATCATTACGGGGTTGAGAATAAAATGTGAAAATAATAAAAGGTCTTTAATGCCTGAAGTGGGAAAATATGATTTGTTGGAGGTTTGATATGTGCCTTGTGATGTGGGGCATTGAGAAAATTAATTCTATGTATTTAAAAAAATACAAAATCCAAGTTGAAATATTACCAAATCCCAGGAATGACCCAAGTGACTCATTCCTCCAAGGGGTGTGGGTGTTCAGATTGATTGGCACTGCAGTATCGGAACATACATCAACAGAGGCCGTTTATTCACCTGCCAGATAGAGGCACGGTCCACAACCTCCTCCTGGCTGTCTCGATTCCTGTGCTGATGTGCTTGAAGATTGGTAGAATATCCCTGACTCACAATTTCCTTACCTGAGTGATTTCTCTGTGAGTAAGACTTGGTCAGATAGGAAGTAGGTCATAAGTGAAAGAGAGAACTGGAGCAGGAAGAGTTAGGGGTTGTTGGGTTTGAGAGAGTAAGGCTACATTTCATTTTACCACAAGCAAAAATAATCTCCTGGCTGGCAGAGACACCTTCACCCACAGCCCATTAAAACATGTCAACTGTGTCATTGATTTCGGTACAGCCCGCCATTGATTGGCGTCTAAGCCCAGTCAGCCCGCATTTGCATAGCTGCGTCCCATAAGCTGCTAATTGGTAGTTCGCCAGCAATCATGGCTGAATGATGAGAACGAGCAGTCTGGGTTGATGTGAGGCTATTGTGGTTTGTTTGCAGCTAAGGGCTATCCATGTCAAATAAAAAATTGCTGGTCTGCTTGCCATGGTCTTTGCTTATATAAGTTACACGTTTATTGCCTTGTCTAATTGTATAATCGAGACTCAGCACAACACTCTGTCTCTTAGTCCAAATTTAGGTTGTAGGGAAACGTGGTCGTGCATATCATGCCGCACATTGGTTTGGCAGCTTTAACAAACATGTTTTCTCTAATAAAATCAGGGAACGGATAAATAGAGTGGGGTTCAAAAGTCTGAGTACTGGTGAAAACACTTCTATTAAATGTGTTTGTTTTTTACCAGTCTTAAATATGTAAGGACAATGTGCAGTCAACCGTTCATTGTAGAAAAATAAACAACAACTGGGTGATCAGAACCTGCAAAACTGAAATTGTTTTAGGCTTTTTGAAAAAATGAATACTTTTATTCAGCAAGAATGCATTAAATTGATCAAAAATGACAGTAATAATGTGACATTTTTATTTCAAATAAATGCTGTTCTTTTGAACTTTCTATTCATCAAAGTTGTTTGTTTTCAGCATTGATAAATGTTTCTTGAGCATCAACTCAGCATATTAGAATGATTTCTGAAGGATCATGTGACACTGAAGACTGGAGTAATGATGCTGAAATTCAGCTTTGACCTCAGGAATAAATTATATTTTACAATATATTAAAATAGAATCAGTTATTTTAAATTGTAATCATATTTCATAATAGCAGCATTGACCGATCACAAAAAAAGTATTCATTTTAAGTCATAAAGTTTCTTTGTTTTATTATTTTTCTTTTTATAAAAAAAAAACCTTTCCAGGTTTTAGATTAGATTTAGATTTTAAATTACATTTTTAATATGGCCTTAGACTTTTGAATCACATTTTATAACAAAATGATTTTTCAGAAGCATGGTTGTTTAAACCAATCCTACCAACATCCATCAGTTTTGAAATTGAATGTAAATTTGAGCTATTCTAATTGTGTTTAAAGACACGGTGGTCAGTTGCTATGCAATATATTCATTTAAAGGTGGAAATGGATGTCCTGTAGCGTAAGAAACAAGGCACACACCAGCCAAGCCACTATTGCGTAATGGTGCAGGCAAGAACGAATGTAGGCATTTATGAAAGAATTCAGTAATTTCTGCTGTGGTTTGAGCCTTTTTCTTTTACAGGACTTTTAGGGCACAAATAATCAAAAGCGGCTGGCAGCCCAATTTTCAGGTCCCTTTCAAAGAGTTTCTCAGTGAGCACATTTGACCTTTCAGAGAAACAGTACAGAGGATGCAGAATGAGAATAGATAAAGACAGATCGGTCAGCCATAGTGCTCTTCCTCCTGCACATCTGGATCTGAGTTGGATTAAACCAGGTATCCAGAGAACCGGCCCTGCCAGGTAAGGGGGGCTTGTTGAGGAAAGGGGAGAGATTTACCATTAGCAGGGGAAATAAACCTGTATCAAACTGTAATGGGCCAAGTTGTAAAAGCATTACATTTTGCTCAACATAGCCGGAGGGTACCTTGGCCGACCCAGAAATGACTATATGCAGCCACGCCGAGTTAACAAACTCAATGAGCAGTCATACACGGCGTAATCACAACCGTGTGGGTTTCTTAGTCACCACTCAAACACCGTGCCACATGTATCTCTCGCTTTGACCGTTTTCCAGTCTTACACAATGGGCAACTGTTGGACACTCCACATGTTCACGTGTCATTGTTTAGCTCATGAAAGTGTTGCTTGCTTGTGCATTTGTGTGAGTCTCTATTTGTAGGTGAGATTAAAACCTCACTGAAATCTTTGATTTCCGATTATGAAAGGCCCCCCATGATGACTGTTGCTGATTTCATAGTTTGAGCCTTAGATATCACAAAACACGCGCACAGTCGAACACGCAGCCTAGGAAAGTATACTTCATTTGACTCGTACGCATACACAGGTGTTCGATGCATGTGCATCTCGCCACGAGTTACAACCCATGTAAACATCTTTGTATTCTTTCATGCTAGAGTTGTACAAATGAGGTTACCTCATCACACAATCTGTCGTCTATGTAGGCCTCCATCGTCGCTGTAGCTTGCATGCGTCTGTTCTGTTTATACAGTTTTTCTTTGACTACCTTGTGAATCGACGCCACCAGGGCACAGTTGCCACCTTGTGGATAAAGTAATTAATGCAAAAAAAATTTAATGCGCATGTGTGACCTGCGTATACAAATATGCATGGTTACAAAAATCCGGCGGTGCACATACAGTACGCGCAAACTCTTCTGATGATGAAATTCGCATCACGTGCACTGTACGCTGACCCTCGCGTACGTGTAAAAAGTGAACTATACCATTTTCATCATCAAAATTTTTTCACTGACGAAAACAAGAAATTGGCTAAATACAAATTTTGAATATCAAAAAAAAAAAAAAAAAAAGCAATGAGATGCATAATAACTTTGATTTGAAATATTCCCTTCAGCCATCTCCAAACAAAACCATTATACCAGCCTACACCAAGCAATGAGGTCACTCAAACTGACCGGCCTGTTTTATGAGTGTTGAAAGATACTTTAACATCAGAGTTATGACTTCATTCTCTACACTTTTCCAGTTCAGTCCAGCTGCAATGGGCCTGCCAGGATAAGTCAGAACATTTCTGCCACCGCACTCGTAAAGATCATGTTTACCGCAACACTCCACACAAGCAAGCGTACAGTTCATTATTATACAAAACACAAACCCGCCGCTTAAACATTCACATAAGTAAATAAAAATGGAAAAGACAAAAATAACAAACCATTGAAATATTTTGAGTCAAACTGCACAGCGTGTTTTGCAAGCAGTGGTCTAAAAGATCATTGCAGAGAGGTCGTATTGAAGATTTATAGCTGCGCTGTTCCCCAGTCACACCCGTCAGGCTGGTACAATGCATTTATGGGAGAAAAGAAAAAGCTTAACACAAACACTATACCTGCGACAAGGTGAAAACTCTGTGTAGCATTATCAGAAGTATTATAACTGCCATTTGTCATTTCATTTCCAGCCTGATGGTTTGTCTCAGAGGAGAGACACTGAATTTAAAGCGGGCATATTATGCAAAACTCACTTTTATAAGTTGTTTGAACACCAATGTGTGTCCACAGGTGTGTGTGTGTGTGTAAACAACTAGCCTATAATAGTAAAAATCCACTCACTCATTTTTTTTTTATATAATTCCCATAAATCAAAAGCTGTCTCTTCAAATGAGCTGATTCAGATTCCCCCTACGAAGATATCATCTGAGTGAAAAACACAGAGAACGGCATTTCTGTATCCTCGCTGTAGCAGCTGTACCAAACAGTCACTGAGGACATCGTGGTTAAATTTTATTTTCGAAGGAAATGTCTTGAAGAAAATCTTAGACGTTTGCGCCAATCATTTTGCCATTCAGAAACGTCTTGTTGCATTCTATCACTTCTTCTTGAGTCTCTCCATCATTGTCTGACTCTAGTTCGAACATATAAAGCCCAAAGTACACATCCGGACGGCCACACACCCTGTCCGTGTGCAGCCCAAATTTCGAGACCGTACGGATGGTGCGCGTACAACAGCGTATGCGCGAGCTGGACAGATGAGTCCTCTAGGTGGCAATACGCACTGAGAACAGTGTGCAGTCGTTGAAGAAGAGCGATTTGAAAACAAGCCGAGTAAACTTAGCAGCATAACCTTCTCCATTGTTTTTGATTCCTGTTCTCTTGGTGTATCTTCTGAACTATGTTGCAATGGTGGATGCACTATTTTTCTTCTCCGATCATGCCCAGTGAATGTCCCGTTGATGACACAATGTCTGTTAAGAGTATAGAAAAAATTATACCGTGCATGTGTCAAACTCGGTCATCCGCGCACATCTGTGGTTGAGTATACTATGAAAGATGCACGAGACACGTCCGGGCGCAGAAAGTGAAGTATACCCGGGCCTTAAGGTTTGACGTTTTTGACATTTGTGACCAATCACGGAAAGTAGGGACACAAGTCTGGGGCATTTTGAGTTATTTGCAAATTCGCATTCTGAAAGTGTAGTCTCCAAGCTTTCCAACGATGTGTAACACATGGAAATCTGATAATATTTGGAGAAGTTGTGGCCATTTGAAGGTAGGCACTCAAAAAGCTCTAAAGAGAGAAAATGCCTCTAAAACTTGTGCAGTTCTCGCCTGTTCTCACCTGCTGGGAGTGACAATAGGGCTCATTTACATCTCATTTAGATAAGCCATACCCCCTGTAAAGCTCCCCCCTGTAAAGCTGCATGGTTGCATAGCAACGACAGACGCAATGGAAAAATCGGACCGCATACTATTAATAATAAAGGATAATGTGCATTGTAAATGTCAGTAATTTATCTTTCCTGGTTTAGACCTCAGTTAGTGGTTAGACCTGGTTTAAGTCAAAGGATTAAAAAAAATCCTGTACATTAAACTCTTCATACTTTTACTTTTGACTTAATAACGCACATTTTACGGCTATGGATACTTTATACTTTTACTTAAGTAGGAATTTAATCTGATACATTTACTATTACATTAGTAAATCCTTGTTAAGAATATTAAGTAGCACTTTCTCCACCACGGGCTAAAATTATTAGCATCACATTCAATTCAAGAATGCTAACAGGCAGGTTTACGTGGACTAAGTCATTCACACCAGTCACTTCAAGCAATTGAAGCGTTATTCAAATTAATAGCAGATGCTAACATTATCATCTAAAAGCACGTTATAGTAATTAAATTAAAACGACAGTCCTGAGCTAGCTAATAACAATAGACACATGAGAAAATGTGTACGTGTTCTTAGAATGAACACAAAACGACAAACTTTGATGTTTATGGAAACTCACCCCATAAGAAACTGAAAAGTATTCTTGCAGATCTCGTTGCCTCCAATAAAATAAGTCGTTCGGGCACACTTTCTCTTTGTCGGGGTCTTCTTCGTGGATGTAACCGTCTGTTTGCCTCTAAATGTCCAATAATTCGCCACTTTTTTCCGCAGCTAAAGAATCCAGCAGAGCCGGCGCTGCATACTAAGTAGCCACGCTTCCCTTGGAGGGCGGAGGCAATAACAAAAGAAACAAAAGCCGGCAATTCCAGTAAGGAAATACAAACAGACAATGACACGCCCCTACTGCGAGATAGAATCTCAGAAAAACAAGCCGATTTCAAACTTAAAATGTACGCTTTTAAATATACCAATACTGCTATCTCAAACATGAAGAGGCTTCTTCGTGATCTCAACTAACAGATTCTGTAAAAAAAACGAAAATCACCAATTTTGAAAAAAAACCCCGCTTCTTTCTCATTTTGCGCGAATGTTGTGCTGCCGACTTGTGTCCCTGGTTTCCGTGACGGGTCACATTTTCAGTGTGTGAGATTGTCCTGTTTTGTTGTTGCCAGTGTTGTACCGTATTTCAACTCCCTGCCAAATTAATATCCCCTCGTTGATGTCACTACCTGATTGCCTAATCCTAACCCCACCCCTAATCTCCCCCACACCTAATCCTAAACCTTCCAATACTGGGGGGGGGATAATAATTTGGCAGGGGTCAGAATTCCGCACAACACCTGCAACAACAAAACAGGACAATCTCACGCACTGAAAATGTCAGAAACAGTGTGGTGACTCTAGTCATGTAGAAATCAGTAGTGGTGTCAGAGCATGAGCTCTTGAAGCTCCGCCCTCTTCTCGAAAGGGGGCCGGGAGCACCAGCTCATTTGCATTTAAAGGTGCCCTAGAATCAAAATTTGAATTTACCTCGGCATAGTTAAATAACAAGAGTTCAGTACATGGAAAAGACATACATTGAGTTTCAAACTCCATTGCTTCCTCCTTCTTATGTAAATCTCATTTGTTTAAAAGACTTCCGGAAAACACGCGGATCTCAACATAACACCGACTGTTACGTAACAGTCGGGATCATTAATATGTATGACCCCAATATTTGCATATGCCAGCCCATGATCAAGGCATTAGACAAGGAAAGGCAGTATTAACGTCTGGATCTGTGCACAGACAAGGTAAGCCAGCAAGAACAACAGCGAAAAATGTCTGACATGATCCATGATAGCGTGATATTTTTAGTGATATTTGTAAATTGTCTTTCTAAATGTTTCATTAGCATGTTGCTAATGTACTGTTAAATGTGGTTAAAGTTACCATCGTTTCTTACTGTATTCACAGAGACAAGAGCCGTCGCTATTTTCATTTTAAACACTTGCAGTCTGTATAATTCATAAACAAAACTTCATTCTTTATAAATCTCTCCAACAGTGTAGCATTAGCCGTTAGCCACGGAGCATAGCCTCAAACTCATTCAGAATCAAACGTAAACATCAAAATAAATACTTTACTCACATAATTCGAAGCATGCATACAGCATGCATGACGAACATCTTGTAAAGATCCATTTGAGGGTTATATTAGCTGTGTGAACTGTAAATGTGCTGTAATATAGTCGAGAGCTCATGTGGCAGGGAGCACGCGATTTAAAGGGGTGGCGCGCTGCCAAAATCAGTGCATAGTTAATGATGCCCCAAAATAGGCAGATAAAAAAATTAATAAAAAAAAAATCTATGGGGTATTTTGAGCTGAAACTTCACAGACACATTCAGGGGTCACCTTAGACTTATATTACATCTTGTGAAAAAGCATTCTTGGGCACCTTTAAAGGGACACAAATAAAAATGCCGCATTTTTTCTCACCCCCCAAAAGTGGCAATTTTAACATGCTATATAAAATGAAATGTGGGGTATTTTGAGCAAAAACTTCACATACACACTGGGGACAGCAGATATTTATTTTACATCTTGTAAAAAGGGGTCCCCTTTAAAGTCAGAGAAAAAAAGCACAGACTCTTTGCTCCATATTCATCCCATGTTGCGTTAGGTTTGCCAACCTGTAAATCATCTGTCATGATCCATACTTATCAACAGTGTGTCCAGCATGAAAAATGTATTAGGTTTGAGCACAGCAAAAGCATTCCACACTGATGTCGTTTCTATGAATTATAAAGCATACCAATTTAATGTGCTTGATTTAAAGCCCTCTCGTTTTTGCGCCTTTAAGTGAGATTACGTTTCTCATGTTTTAATCTTTTATGGGCTCATTTCTGCTAAGAGCCCGCAGTACATAATATTCAATCTCTCACCTGTAATTAAAAATGACTAAACCTTTGGCCAGGCGGTTACCTCAGCCAGTGTTGTTGCACATAAACTTACCGCAGGCCAGGATAGAGTGTGTGTTTTGTGTTTGTTTTACCATATCTCCAACACCCTGGTTTTTCCTGACAACAGATATGGGACAAAAGAGCTTTTTGCAGTGGAGCACTAAAGACTTGTTCCTCCGCTGACAGCGTATGGCTGTACAGACTGCAGCAAGGCACGTTTCCTCTATCACGAAAGATAATCGGGGAGGGAAGGTGACTATCATCACCAGTGTTCCAGCTCTTTCCTCTTCCTTTCCCTTTTCAGGATGTCAGCCCAGTTCCCCCTGGCTGAACTACACAGGACTCGGCGTGACGGGGCCCGATCTCGATCCCGCCGCCGGATAACGTGCTTGTTTGCGGTCAGATCTCCAGCACTGACAGGAGTCGAGTCAACAAAAGGGCATTTCTTTGCACAACACCTCTGACAATGATCGTTTTTCTCAATGACGACTGTTGCTAAAGCACAAGCGGGAAAAATACACCTTTGAAGTGCTCGCAGGTGATGAGTGCAATCTACCTGCTTAGAGATTCACAGAAGAAGGGGAGATAAGTTCTGGGAGAGCCCCTCGACCAGCTGATAACACACTCGGCTGTATGTTTTCTGGTGTTGCCATGCGCCCTCCTCTTTGATCCGCCTGGGTCTATCTCTCTGCTCCAAGGCCATTCATCTAGGTTGTCACACAGTCGCTGCTGTTTACCCTGTTGCTATTGCTGCCAATGCTGTTGTTGTGGCACTGCATTTTAAGAGCTCTGTAATGAGAAAGATGGAATGCTTTGTGAGATTTTTCAAAGATTACCAGTCCTGGCATGAATCACTGCAGCATTTTACACTATATTCACAGAATCCAGGCCCCATTATGAGAAATGTGATGTTTTTGTTTTCTGTTATGGGGATAATAATAAAGGCACACAATGCAAAGTCACATGCCAATGGGACAAGGTTCGGCTGGTTGGCGTGGTCCAGATGAGTAGATGTCATAACTACACTATCTGGTCATTCACAAAGCAGCATAGTGTGAATATTTCAATTCATCAACCGAGAAACTGTCATTGAGATTAATGAAAATGCTAACGACAGCTTTGATGCTAACCAAGTTACTGTGCAGTCCATCCAACGTTGTGAATTTAACTTATGCGCAAAATTGGAATATCGCATAAAACATTTGCGAATAAAGCAGCATTTCCATCCAATGAGTCGAAGAGAACAAATTCGTCACTTCCTGATAAACTGGCACTAAATATCAAAAAGAAAAGTTGGAGAAGGCAATGCATATAACAGTTTTCATATATAATAAATTATTTGCATCTTAGAGCATGAGTAAATCTTTGGGAGGAGGAGGATGCCTGCTGTGTAAGAGTTCTGGGAGATAATTTTACTGAACCACTTTGAAGACAGGCTTTGCTTAGGCATTTCAAAGTCCCAATTTTTTTGATGCGCATTGAGGAATTTATTCGGTAAATGTGTTTCCATCGTAGTTTATGCACATGTTTTCTTATCGGATAAAAAAAAATATTCAATAAGAGGGTGAGAAAATGATTTTTTTATGTTAGCTGTACAAAAACAGTCCGTTATGCTGCTTGATAGTGCAAACTATTGCAAATGTATCAACGTAATCATAAAAATATGATGGTTTGTTGCTCAAATAGTTTTACCGTTTACTGCACTTTGTTATTCGTCTAGTAATTTACCTAATCTGAAGCCTCACCTACTGTTTTATGAATGCTGTGAATTCATACACATCATTTTTTTTTTAAGCATACTATAGGGAATTATGATATTCAGATACAGCAATGTTTCAATAGCATTGCAACATTTACACTCTTTGGTAAAATCAACTTATTTTAAGCTGTGAGGACAAAGTATTTTTACATATTTCAGCTTTAATAAAAAATAGCATAGTATCTTCATTAGCCTGTTCTTTCAGATGTTCTTCTGGGGATCGTAATGTTCAGCAGACATACTCTGCTTATTTCTCCATTATATGGTCCAGCCCTCTGTTTCGTCTGATTCCTTATCAGTCTAAACCACCATCAGTCCTCTCAAGAAAAACACAACTCCTTCTCTCCCTAATTTAGATGTTTTCCAGACAATCTCGTAATTCTCTAGCGCTAAATGCCTCCACCTCACCCAAGACCTCAATTTATTTGGACCAGCTAGTGACAGACTTGTGCAATCAAGCTGTTCAATATGATTTAAACAAAGAGATAATGAAAAATAATGAGTTTATTAAAGATAGGGTAGGCATTTTTTTATAAACACTTTGTTATACTGGTGGAAATACTCTTCACATCCTGATAGCAATCAATAAGCGAAGTGGTCTAAATATTAAAACATGTACATATATCTTCTGTGGAAGTCTCAGGACCAAAAAATGTTCGTCCAGTCATTGCATTCGGTCTGGCTTGTCAACATATATATTTCCATATCTGATCACACGTCATCAGCGCGTTTCTTGAGGCTGTAATAGAATTGTAGACAGACAGTCACAGAGCACCACAAACAAACAGGAGCCGCCTTGTACTGTTCCTGGTACTGAACCAAAACATTGAGCTTATGCTGCTTTTACACCATGTCATAACCGTAATGACAACCTACCCTACCTTTACCCAAACACCCCAAATAAATGTACTGATCCCATTCAAAAGTTTGTGAGTTTCTATCCATGCTCCTATACACAATGTTTCTAGTAAATAAACAACCACAAGAAGCCATTCACACAAATCTAACTTGTGCATAGCAACATAAAAAGTAGTGTTTTGCTGAATGAAATACATATGCTGTTTATGTTACATCATCTAAGCCATATATTACTTTCGTTTAAGGCATCTGCAGTTTAATATCACAAACATAATAAGTCACTATATGTAAAGCTGTTACTTTATGTTAACTTAAAATGATTGTCAGAATGATTTTGAATCCATCTTATTTTCCTCGGTAGTATATAATCTTGTTCTAAGCTAGTGTCGGCCTCTTTAATCAACAGGCCATATGAAGTGTAATTTCTCAACCTGGTTTCCTCTGCAGTCAACTGAAAACTAGTAAATGGAATCATTTTTTCCGGCACAGTTTGCAAATATTATGACAAGCACGTAATGTTTCACCTTTAATTCCTAAAATATTCAGTAATCGGCTTTTGCAAAGATAAAAATTGGTTTGAGTTTCATGTTTGAGTACGTGCCAAATGTACATTTCGCTCTGGCATCCGCAGAAATGATACGGCAATTATTTTTCCATTTTTCCCACTC
>VTFQ01000023.1:35878042-35975542 GCA_036281575.1 Ancherythroculter nigrocauda
TCATCAGAAATAAACCTCAAGCGCTCCCATTACAGAGGACATTACGTTCATTTGCACAAAAATTATCTGAGCGGATATGTGTAGAAGTGCTGGTGCGTGTGCATGAAACATCCGTGGAGCTTTATAATATTAAATATAGCTGCAATTGTCGGGGTTCAAGCGTTTTAAGGCCATTAAGCACATGTGTAAAAAATAATTATGTTTTATTTAGCAAGCATGTAACCACTTAAATCATAGATGGAAAAGACCATTTATAGCCAATACAGACAATTTTCCATAAGAAATATATGGTTTTTAAAGCCTTTTAACTGTTATCGAGGTTGAGCCAAAAACCTAGGACTAGTTTGCCAAAGTTGGTTTTTGAAATAATCTCCAATATTTAATGAACATTTAGATGCCTAGAGGCAAAGTTGCTCAGAATGAGGAGTTCTACCACATGGTACAAATTTTGTGGGCATGCAAAAAATTACGTGATCGTTTGTGCACATGAAAAACGCGAAGGTGCCCCCCAGTAGCCGATTTATTTATAATTTCTCACAGGCCTCTAGTGCCATGAGTCAAACAGGCCCAGCAAGTTTCGTTTCGATCGGCTTGTGTTCAACTTGTCTGATAGTTGCTCAAACTTCATTGGCCGATGGCAGACGTTTTTCATGATAAGTCAATGGCACCTCAGACAAAGACACTGCATGCCAATTTTCAAGTTGTTCGGGCAAACAGTGAAGTAGTTATAGCCATTTTCATGTTTTTTTTTCTGTTATAGCGCCACCAAGTGGCTGGTCGCCGTGTCCTTTTTCACGCAACCACACAATAAGCTGAGATTGGTGAAAATATCTCATTCCGTTCATGAGTTATAGCCATTTTAGTAAAAGTGGCTCCACCCACCTTGAACGTTTTGGCGGCCCTTAGAGACCGTGAATCGGAATCTGAGAAATTTGCTGCACTGGTTTGGTTCAGATCAGGTCAAAAACTTCACAAAAGTAGGTTTTTCAAAAAATAGCCAAAGCGACAAATCCATCTTGAGCCAAGGATTCCAACGATATAAGACATTTGAGCCTACGCCTAACGGTTCAGGAGTTATGAGCCATTTCATACTTTTCACCACTGTAGCGCCCCCGTCAGGCCGAGCCTTGCTGACGTTGTAGACGGTGTGAGTACTACCAGCACTTAAAGTTTCAAGTCTCCACGACTCAAGGTTTGGTCTGCCCGATCACTTTTATGGGAGAATGCTGATGAACCCTTAAAAATGGGACATCAATGGCGCAATGCATAAGGCTCAGACTACATTGAAGCCAGCTTTTAATTGAAGAACACATAAACAGCTGTCAGAACGAGCAAAGGACCTAAATATAGGATGCACACACACAAACATGCTTGCAAGCCAGCTGCCTCCCTGTTTGTCCTCCCTGAGAACACTCTATTTTCACTGACGCTGAAAAAAACAGCAAGAGAGGGGGGTTGACTACACAACATGAAGCCAAACTCTCCTTCTCTGCGCTCTGGGTTATGGCTGATTAACTAACAAAATTAGAAAACCAACCACAATGACTTCTCTCCAAACATATTTTTGAAATAATTGATCTCCTCCAATTCCCTCATGCTTTATTCCCATTGATTTCCAATGAGTGCTATTGGCCCCCAAGGAAAATTCCATTAGCGATAAATAAGAATGCAGGACGGGAAATGAGGCTACATTTAACGTCAGTGCACACAAAAAAGGGTCTGTCTGAATGTTTACTGAACTGATAAGACCTTTATTTATTGTAGCATGGCTACTCATAAACAAAGAGAGCGAGGATGAAAAACAGAGCGCTCACGGTGATTTTAATTTTGAAAAAAGATTTCACATTTTGAATTCGCTGTTTGAAATAAACAGTGCCCTTTCATTATTTCCCCAGAAACCATGCAATAGGCTGTATGGTTTCAAAGTGAAACTAGTAACATGATTACACAGCATCCCACATGTTTGTAAATGATGAAACTCATTCATATTTGAAATGATACTGGCTGTCGTTCACACACTTATCTGCTGGGAAACAAACCAGCTCAATGATCATGGCTTTGATGTGTTTGTGTGTATCTAATTCCAATTCCATACAAAGATTTCATTTTTGAACTCAGCCGAGGATCCAGACACAGAAATTTTATGCCGCAAGTCCCCAGAGTTTTTGTCCTTTTATTAAACACCAGCAAGCAAAACCTTTTTATAACTCTGCTCTATGTGATCTGTGTGTGAAAGCCGCTGAAAATGTATTATTATAGCAGATCTGTTTATTTCATGCATGAATATCCCTTTTTACGAAATGGTGTTACTTCTACATCAAATATTTTCCAAATGGAAGTGCAATTTACTTTGTCACTGGACTACCATTCTAAAATGATTTGTAAAAACACTAGGTTTGATTGATGCTTTATAGATGAATCTCACAAAGCCTGCAAAAACATGTCTGGCTAAAAGCAATACAGCAAATACTACATTGTATAATAATATCTTTTTAATCTTAATAATTAAGCAGAGTGTTAAGACTGACGGTGTTATAATGCTTTTATACAAAACATAGATAACAAAATATAGACTCCAAAATTATGGCAATGAAGAATTAAAGACTGAACAACACACAGTAGCGGCGTTCCTTAACGAATCTGAGTTTTTGAACAAATCGGTTTTGTGAATGATTCAGTGACTCACTCATAAGGATAGGCTGCGTCCGAAATCATATACTCTCTTGAATACGTACTTATTTTGAATAATTACTTCACGACAGCTAAAAAAGTATATTATAGTACATTTGTCATTATCATGTGACCTACCAGTGTCAGTTGCGTCGCTTCACTGCCATTCATAAATCCTCTCCGGTGGCCTCATGGGATAGAAAAGTGTCCACACTTCATGCACACTTCAGAATCTCGCCTAAAGTAGTAGGTCATCCAGGTACGGTTTGCCTACTATACTATATATATATACGGTCACTTGTTGCCACCTATTGGTGAAATGATATAACCTGCAAAAAAAAGACACCTTTCAAAATTGTGGATTAGAAAATTAAATTAGATATTAAAGATTTTAGATATAAAAATGCACTGTACAATTTAAATTGTAACGTAGTCCATTGAAGGCGAGTGTGCTGAACCCATGGGCCATGTGCAGTTTATTTAAATCGTAAACAGATGCACAATAAACAAAGACTTGACATGATGTAGAACTAAACTTGAACAAACATAAACTCACCAACAATGGGTTACACAAACAAAACTACATTAGACAAGATACAATAGAAACATGAGGGCTATATACACACAAAGACTAATGACTAACAAGAACCATCCAGACAATGAACCAATGGAGAAACAGGACACATAACCAGAACAACCAATGAGAACATGACACATGAAACAAGGAGGCACATGACAGGATCACATGACAGAAGGAGCAAGGGAATCACATGACAGAAACATGAAACAGGGCTATGGCAAACTACACTTAACTGCTCGGTTAAAAACTACCTAAGTTGGGTTGAAAATGTACAAACCCAGCAATTGGGTTGTTTTAACCCAGCGGTTGGGTTTAATATTTGCCCAACCTGCTGGGTAATTTTATTTAACTCAACTATTGTTTAAAAATGACTATATGGCTGAATTAAAATGAACCCAAAATATGTTGTAAATTAACATTTATTAATAAGTTTAATTAATAATAATTAAACAATAAACATTTATTAAATTGCTTATTAATAAATATTCACCTTTTGATTATTATTGTTGCCTCTAGTAATTATGTGTCTGATTTTTTTAATTCTAACCTATTTTGGGTTCATTTTAAGCCAGCCATATAGTCATTCTGAAACAACAGTTGGGTTAATAAAACTACTCAGCACATTAGGAAAACATTTAACCCAACCACTGGGTTAAAACCACCCAATCGCTGGGTTTGTCCATTTTTAACGCAACTTAGGATGTTTTTAACCCAGCATTTTTTGGAGTGTACAAAATAAAAGAAATGAAAACATAAATGTGAACCATGAACCCGAAATAGACCCTAAACCAAACGTCATAAATAAAATTATGCATTTTTCCCATTAGTGGGCCACTGAGAAAGGTTACACTCTAAAAAATGCTGGGTTGTTTCAACCCAAATTTGGGTCAAATATGGACAAACCCAACCGTTGGGTTAAAAAATGCATTTAAAAATTTAACCCAGTGGTTGGGTTTGTCCATTTTTGACCCAAACTTGGGTTGAAACAACCCAGCATTTTTTAGAGTGTAGAGAACAGGAACAAGTGCTTATTTGTCAATGTGAAATGGTGCATTATCTTAATACAAAATATACAATATATTATATATATATATATATATATATATATATATATATATATATATATATATATATATATATATAGTACATACATGGCATTTAAGCTTGATTTTTGAACTCATTCTTATAAATTAGCACCCTGACTCCCACATGGTTGTGATGCTACTTAATGCTGACAGAGTGATGACACCTCTCCATTGAGAGTGGCTGAAGAAGCCAGGTCTGATATGCACAGCACACGAGGTGAAGTGACAGAGAAAGAGAACCAAGCCCAGGCCATGGCTGAAAATGAACCACGTATTCACAGTGTGGCAAAATAGCATGAATAAAATGTCACATGCACCCTGAGGCATTCCTGAGTATCTCTCATGGGTCACAAACCACCCCATCATCACGGGACACACCCGGAGCCGGCCTACTCTGCTTTCATTTTTCAGTAGCGACAGCTCGCCTCCTCTGGAACATGTTAGACAAATACTCCAGTCACGGTGCCATTTAGAACCTGATTTGGTTTTGAGGTCACGTATATTTCTTTCCTCTTAAATGCTTCCTTCAAGTAATCAGTTTTCTTCTTGTTTACCCATGGCGCCCTGTGGCTCACGTCTCTGTTTGTACCAGTAAAGCATGCAGGAGCTATTGAGAAATCTCTGCATCTGCAAAACGACCTGGATCAAAACAAGTCAACCAGGCCAGGGGCCAGACTATAGATTTAACTTGTGTTCATTAAGTCCAGCAGGGCTCATAGACTCTCTCAAGGCTCACCTTGCACCATAATGACTGTGGCGCCTCGATCTGATGACTCAGTGAATCTCTGAACAGATAAAGCAGTATTAATGTTGTCCAATGCAATAGATTAAAAGAATAAGCAATAAGCAAACTGTTGCCATGAACTGACATGACAAAATCTGCACAATGTTGTGGCATTATTGAGTCTTACTGTGAGTGACGACATGCTAACCATTCCAAGACGGCAGGCGCGCTGAGGTGTCATCTATGAGTGGCAGTGGCATCTACGTATACATATCTATGGCCCAAGTCCCCCAAGATATTCTACACTGCTTCCAAATATACCTACTTCCTTACTATATAGTATGCAAACAAAGAGTAGTATGTCCAAATTCATAGTATGCGAAAAACAATACGAAAAAAGTAGCATGCCCGAATTCATAGTATGCGAAAAACTGTACGACAAAAAAAGTAGTATGTCCGAATTAGTATGCGAAAAACAGCATGACAAAACAGTAGTATGTCCAATTCATAGTATCTGAAAAACAGTACGACAAAAAAAGTAGCATGTCTTAATTCATAGTAAGCGAAAAACAATATGAAAAAAAAGTAGTATGCTCGAATTCATAGTAGGCAAAAAACAGTGTGACAAAAGATTAGTATGTCTGAATTCATAGTATGCGAAAAACTGTACGACAAAAAAAAGTAGTATGTTAGAATTAGTATGTGAAAAACAGTATGACAAAACAGTAGTATGTCCCAATTCATAGTATGTGGAAAACTGTAAATTAAAAGAGCAGCATGTCTGAATTCATAGTATGCGAAAAACAGTACGACAAAAAAGTAGCATGTCTGAATTCATAGTAAGCTAAAAAACAATACGAAAAAAAGTAGTATGCCCAAATTCATAGCAGGCAAAAAAAACAGTGTGACAAAAGAGTAGTGTGTCTGAATTCATAGTATGCGAAAAACTGTATGACAAAAAAGTAGTATGTCCAAATTAGTATGCGAAAAACAGTATGACAAAACAGTAGTATGTCCGAATTTATAGTATGCGAAAAACAGTACGACAAAAAAGTAGCATGTCTGAATTCATAGTATGCGAAAAACAGTACGACAAAAAAGTAGCATGTCTGAATTCATAGTATGCGAAAAACAGTACGACAAAAAAAGTAGCATGTCTGAAATCATAGTAAGCGAAAAAACAATATGAAAAAAAGTAGTATGCCCAAATTCATAGTAGGCAAAAAACAATGTGATAAAAGAGTAGTGTGTCTGAATTCATAGTATGCGAAAACTGTACGACAAAAAAGTAGTATGTCCGAATTAGTATGCGAAAAACAGTATGACAAAACAGTAGTATGTCCGAATTTATAGTATGTGAAAAAAAACAATACGAAAAAAGAGTAATATGCCCAAATTCACTGTAGGCAAAAAACAGTGTGGCAAAAGAGTAGTAGGCTATGTCCAAATTTCTAGTATGCGAAAAACAGTACAACAAAATAATATGTTCAAATTAGTATATGCGAAAAACAGTATGACAAAACAGTAGTATGTCCCAATTCATAGCGTGCAGAAAACAGTACAACAAAAGAGCAATATGTCCAAATTCATAGTATGTGAAAAAACATTACAACAGAGTAGTATGTTTGAATTCATAGTATGCCAAAAAAAAACAGTATGACAAAAAAAGCAGTGTCTGAATTCATAGTATGTGAAAACAAGTTTAAAGAGCAGTATGTCCAAATTCACAGTATGCAAAAAACAGTACAACAAAAGAGTACGTAGTAGCCTATATCTGAATTTATAGTATGCATGAAAAAAAAAAAAAAACAACAGGAGTAGTATGTCCAAATGCATAGTATGCAAAAAACAGTACAACAAAAGGGTAGTATGTCTGAATACATAGTATGCGGGGAAAAAGTAGAAAAGAGCAGTATGTCCAAAATCATAGTATGTGGGGAAAAAAAAGTATGACAAAAGAGTAGTCTGAATGTATAGTATGTGAAAAATAAGTAGTATGTCTGAATTTATAGTATGCAGAAAACAGTACGACAAAAGAATAGTATGTCTGAATTGCGAAATGCTACAGTTCAGACATACTACAGATTCTGAAGTGTGCATCTAACATACTTTTTAAAGTATGTTTTAAATCAAATGTACTATGATTCAGGGTGCAGCACTGATTTTGTGATCCGCCAGGCTAAAATGATAAGCCAGAGCTTTGAGAAGCACCCCTTAACCCTACGTATGAGCAATAATAAAAGTGATGAACACAGCTAACAAACTGAAGTGCTCTCGGTGAGACTTTGAGTTGCTGTGTGTGGCTCCTCTTTTAAAGAGTGGGCCGAACAGATCACTTAAAGGAGGAAGAGTGCAAGCTTTTATGACAAATGATCTCTCTCTGCCCCACACCACACCATCAAGGAGGTAAACATCATCTGTTCTGGCCCTGTTTTCTGATGGGTAGATAATAACTCACATCAGGAGGCTAAATGAAACTCACCGGGAAAAAGGAGGAGCAAATTACTCTGCCTTTCTACGCCTTGACACTCATATCAATAGAGATAAATGTGAGGGTGTTTATAAAGCAACTCGCCACAAATATTTTCTCCTGATAAGGTGCCACAGCGAATTCCTCTTAATAACACATCACATTAGCATCAAAAATATTTAGAATAATTGCCATGCTCATGCAGTTTTTAAATGCATTTAACATAATTTATTGTAATAATAATATGTAATACTGTAAAATTTAAGTGAGCATGTACAGATTATTTTTTCATGCTAAAATGATGTTGTTTAAAAGAGAAAAATATCATGAAAATCTAAATTTTTCCGTGTTTAAGTGCTATAATCGGGTCCCTGTTGCAACCTAGAAAACGTGAAAAAGGACAATCCAGTAACTTTGTTTTGGCAAGCATGTAAAAAAAAAATGAGCCGCTCAGATTTCACTCCCCTTGTGATGTAGGAAGGGGATCTTATTATAATATTACCACCCCTTAATCTGCATGTTTCCACACCATAGACTGTAAAAAAAAATATGGACGTCACCCGTAGATTTCTGAAGAGCATTTTTGAAGCGAAAAAGCAGCCGCTGCCATTTTAGCAGCGCGTCACTCCCGGATAACTGAAAATGTGATCGCGAGATGAATCCAATTCGTCACACTTGGGTAAAATGTCCATGATAAGCATCCATTGAAAAACATCCAACAGCACTTTTTGTCCACAAAAGCATTAAATCCATGAAATATTGATATATTGTCCATTGTTTGCATCATATTTCTTCTGAACGATCTGCTCTCCATCATCGTTCTTCAAGAAATAATGCAATCTGAGCAGCGTTTATGTTGTAAAACTATATATGATCATATACGTTGGACTCTCACAAACAAATGAGCCCACATCCAAAATAGTGCAGCAGTTTTAGTTATAATATCCAAGTAGTTTTGTCAGATTTTGTGGTGTCTTGAGAGGCATATTCTCCAGCCATTGTCATTGTAGTAAATCTCACGAACAAAACTTTTAGCCAATGCCAAGACGATCCAACAATGTGTGTTCTGTTTATCTTTCTCATGTGTGCACATGCACAGACGCACATCTGTTTCGACCATAAACCGCACAGCAAGCCATATTATTTGATAATTATATGAAATAATCTCAAAAAAAGCACAAACATGGCAGATTCAGCAGCTGGAATTAGCTGAGGTAACATGACGGCTCACAGACAGCAGCGCAATCCACCTGTCACTCATGTGACCACGCCCTTAATTATGCAGAACTTTAAGGCTTAATATAATTCACCCCCCTTAGAGTTGTCATGAAGGGCAAAATTAGCTGTATAGACCAAAACCACAATTTGATCCAGGCTGTAAACATGTTTTTTCTGCTGTAAAGTTGGGCATTTTAACATGGGACTCAATGAGATTCTGCTCTCTTTTGTCTCTAGTGGCCAGTCGATGAATCGCAGTTTAAATCACTTCCGTATTGGCTTCAAGAGAAACTGGGGGAGGATGCCTCTTGGTTGAATCAAGATTTTCCAGCTTTGTTGTTGTTGAGCAAACGAAGCGCGAGCTTAAAGCTCCACCATCTTCTGGAAAGTGAGCAGCAGCTCATTTGCATTTAAAGGAACACACAAAAACTGCGTGCAAATTTAACAAGCTATAATAAATGATCTGTGGGGTATTTTGAGCTGAAACTTCACAGACACATTCTGGAGACACTAGAGACTTATATTACATCTTGTGAAAGGGGCATAATAGGTCCCCTTTAACAAAGTAAACAGGGTCAGTTTTGATTTCATGTAGACTGTTAGATTAAGCCAATTTCTTTCCCACCTTCATATCCTGTACTAACAGCCGTCTCTCTCTGGCAGTGTAAAGCACAGCTCAATTGATGTGCACATGCACAGAAGTTAATGAACCCATATGTTGCTGAAGATGACTGTGACAGCTTGTGCATTTTCTCAAAGCATTGAGGGAAGATTCCAGACATCAGCTGTGTCATTGTTTCCTGGACTGATGTATTTATAATCCAAAATACAAATACAGTACAACACTGGAACGAAAATAAATTAATAACCTAATTATCTTATGTTTTTTCCTAGATTACCAAAGTACTTGTAACAAATGATAAGCTTTTCCACAGTAAACAACTAACCACAAATACAAGATGTTCCACAAAAGAGGGATTTTTTTAATTAAAACGGAGTCATTCAATGCTTCCAAATCCATATGAAATGGTCAATATAGCAGACATGGAGATTTTACTTTTTTATTTCAGATTTAGGAGTGGTTCAACAGTATTGGCAGCAAAACTGTTCCTCTCAAGGCAATGTTTAAAAAGCGTGGAAGAATTTATCTCCAAACCCAACGTTTATCTACACACATGCTGAAAGGGTAAAATCAGGGAAATTCTCCAAGCTAATTAGCTGTGCTTTAAAAAGCATTTTCACCTTTAGCTATAATTCTAGCATGCATCTTTAATCACAGCAGGGGAATTGCTCGCATAGTGAACTGATCTGCTCTCCTTATCTAAAGAAGTGTTAGCCAAATACATCCCACTGGGGAAATGCATGGGCTCATTTGAAAACCCTTTAGCATATATGTATAAGAGAACACATAATATTGTGATAAATTACTTAATTTAATAGTGCAGTGCAAGAAGAAAAGTTTTAGAGTAGTAATTATGATCACACCTTTAGAGAGTGAAAACCATAACAGACTGAACTGATAAGCCTGAGGTGAAAATGTTTAAGTTCATAATTAGAAGTTAAGCTCTATGGACAGCATCTGTGACATGTTGTCAATTAGCCCAGACAATCATGTTGATTAGTCTGTAAAAAACAAAACAAGAGCGTTACAGTACAGTGGTAGTCTAGGGGGAAAGGCAATGCACTGAAAAAAAAAAAATACAACACACAGTTTGGCCACAATACTTACAGTACTCATTGTGCATGTTGTTAGCAAGGGACTGGAGTAGGAAAAGAAATCACTTACAAAGTACATTTTAGTATACTTTTAAAAAGATTACTTATTACTGCACTCTAAAAAATGCTGGGTTGTTTCAACCCAAATTTGGGTCAAATATGGACAAACCCAACTATTGGGTTAAAAAAATGCATTTAAAAATTTAACCCAATGTCCATTTTTTTGACCCAAATTTTGGTTTGTCCATTTTTGACCCAAATATGGGTTGAAACAACCCAGCATTTTTTAGAGTGTGAAATACTTTAATAGAATATACTTAAGTGCAAACTGAATGTAATGTTTTCAGAAACTTAATTGCATGCTATTTACAATTAGATGAAAGGGAGGGAAGTCAACATCAATTCATAGTGTTAAAGGAGACCTATTATGCCTCTTTTCACAAGATATAATATCTGGTGTCTCCAGAATGTGTCTGTGAAGTTTCAGCTGAAAATACCCCACAGATCATTTATTATAGCATGTTGTAAATGCCCATTTTTGAGTAGAAGGAAAAACATTCTGTTTTCATGCATGTGTCTTTAAATGCAAATGAGATGCTGCTCCCCGCCCACTTTCCAGCTCGTGCCTCGGATACTCTAACAGAAACTAAAAAAACATTCATTTGGTTTTGATTATCATCTCTATCGCGGCTCATGTAAAATTGCACTTCTTCATCATCATAAAAGTTTATTATCTGCATGTGTTTTAAAGCCATATCAGTCTAAACTTCTGATATATGGTTTTCTGAGCGCACACATCTGAAGCATGTGCACAGAAAGCTGCCTGTCAGACGGCACGTCGTGTGAGTATTAAACTAAGTTCTTGTTCACATCTTTTTGCATTTAAACTGTCAGGTTATGTCAAAAACACATAGTTCGCATAAACACAGTCAGTTATGTCTGTGAACGTAAACAGCAGGGAAAGAAATCACATGTGCATATTAGATCTGTGTATTAAAGTGACAGCAGCGTAATATACTGTACTACTGCTGTATCTGCTGTTAATATGAACCAAACAACAAAAGAAAACAGAAAATCGCTCACTGCTCTTGACTGAATAACTTTAGTAGCTTTAATAAGAACACATTTCCGACTTGAATGCTGCTGTTAAATGCTCTAGTGAGGAGATAAACATGGCGGACTGTGTACAGCTCACTCAGGGGAGGAGCTATGCTAATAGGGCAGAGTCCATTGACAGTGTATGCAACTACCACATTTTCACTTCAAAACATTCATAAAGAGAAACGTAAAACTAATCTCTTCAGAAAATTTGGACTAAACCGCTCAGTTCTTATGGATTGTCCATTCCCTACTGGACTCTCGTAGAAGTGGTCGACACATTTTCTACTTGGTTGACTGAAAAGGATATGAGCCAGAAGAAGGATTACAGACAGCATCCTAGACCCTGCCAATTTCATTTCCAGTGTATTACCCTGCTGGCTTTGTGGTTACTCCTTTTGCCTTTGGATTTGATTGCCTGGTCAGATTGTTCTCTCTGGTTTCGTACTCCTGATTCTGACTAACCAAAACTAATTAAAAGGACCATTTAGATTTCTATCTTTTTAAACTCTCTGAAATGCCTTGCACCTTGGACTTCCATGCAGCACTGTGGGATGAGTAGAAAAAAACTGTCTAGCTAAATGTCAGAACATCAACTTTTGAATGCAAAATATTCCTTTAATTTGAGAAGAATTTAGAGTGACTGATATATCTGGCCCATAAAATATTAAGACTATGACGCATCAATCTCAGACTCTACCTTCAGTGTTCAACAGTGAGCTTTGTTGTGATGCAGCCAACACAGTTTATGAGTCACTGTGGCTTCTTCTTTATTTGATGCACATGCTTATGGTGCAAAATGACAAGGTGATGACACTAAGTCTAGTTAAGCAAACGAGAACCAATGATGCATGAATAGATTATGTTAATTATGAGTGAAACCCATATGCTACACACATCCACGCTGCTACTCACATCTGTCTCCCATACTTATCATCAACCTGCGGCATGGATAAAATGGATCAAAATTGGTATATTTCTAGAATTCAATTCCCAGGCGCTGATACAGGCGAGGATGACTGTGCCGAGGATGACCCTCACCTCTGACCATGAAATCATTCTTTCAGCAGCAAACTGATGAATGTGTCACACATGGGCTGGTCCTGATGAGAACTTCTCTGTGAAGGATAAATATTAACCCTCAGTCAGACTTCACATCTAAAAATACAGTTAACTATAGTTTTAGTTATCAGACCTTTCTGTCTCCAAGATACATATCGTTTTAGCGTAAATTGGTGGATTTTGCTAAGCAAGAATCACAGTTTCTAGTATTGTACTAAAGATATAAAGAATACTTGATTACTTTTGTAGGTGACCTAACTTGTGATTTTCCACATGGTGCATCATAAAACATGTAAATAATAGCATTGTAATGAAAGTAGACCCGAGGTATGGAGTATATAGAGATGGAATGGAAAAGTTGGAATTATGCCCCCTTTTACAAGATGTAATATAAGTCTCTGGTGTCCCCAGAATGTATCTGTGAAGTTTCAGCTCAAAATACCTCATGGATCTTTTTATTATACCATGTTTTAACTGCCTATTTTTGGGTGGGAGAAATATTGTGCTGATTTGGTGTGTGTACCCTTAAATGCAAATGAGCTCATGCTCCCTGCCCCCATGCTTGCAATCCCAATACACTGAGGCATATATAATACAGGAGAAGCTCACACAGCAAATATAACTCTCAAAATGGATCATTACAAACTGTTCGTGATGCAGCATATCAGATCATGTAGGTATGGGATGTATTTTTTGGATGTTTGATGAGTTTGATCGGCTAACGTGGCTAAAGCTACACACTGTTGGAGAGACTCAATAAGAATGAAGGTGCGTTTATGAAAGGCTTACCAAAACAAAGTTACTGGATTGTCCTTTTTCTCATTTTCTGGGTTTGTAGATGTACTGGGGACCTGATTATAGCACTTAAACAAGGAAAAAGTCAGATTTTCATGATATGTCCCACTTAAATAAGAGTGATAGGAAGAACATTTTACCTAATTTGCAATGCATTCTGGGAAATAAAGTGTTTATCTATATATCCCTGATATAAAAATGTTAATTGATTAAATATGATGATGAAGTATATATACTAAACAATTTTTTTTTTTTAAAAATGGTGGCATTTCAAATCTATCCTAGAGCTTTTCAAGACTTTCAAACAAGCCAGTCTCTACACACTTTGCTTTTCTAGTTACTAAAAAAAAAAAAACAATCAAATGAATTTCTTTGAATTTCAATTCATTTTAAATATCCAAATTCTATCCCGTTTGCTACCTCAGTTCAATTCAAATTAAGTTCTTATTTGGAGCACAACCCTGCTAAGCAACCCAAGAACACAAATTTTCCAAAAGTAAAAAACGATTTCTGATATGTATTCATTTGGCATTTGGACAACTAACTTGGCATTTTGGTCACGAAGCATTTCCCACTTCTCACATGTGTCAATTTAGGCAAAAGTGTTTGTATTACAAGGCCAGAGGGAGTCCAGGTTATATCCAGACATATGGTGTTTTGTTTCAGCGCATCAACATATTCCATTTGTCTTTGCGATTCTCTTTACAGTACACCATAAATTTCACTGTAGCTTGTACCTCTGAGTTGAAAGCAGGCCTTGTTTGTACTGCCCTGTGGCAGCACTGATTAGTAACCCTGGGAAATGATTAATAACCACTGGGACTGCTGGTCAGAATGGCTTAATTGACTTTCTGTAAATTCGGAGGCAGTCCTTGAGAGAAGATTAGGTAATGAGGGGGAAAAATGACAAGCCGCTGCAGTAAATCTCTCTTCCTCTCGCCAAGCACGGTAACAGCGTGAATGACAACAGGTTCGCAAGCCAACTGTGAGGCTGTCGAAGGCGGCACAGCTCGTTGACTCCAGGGTGGGCTGTTTATAGGTATCCATGCCATCTAACTGTCTCTCTCAGCATTAATCTATAGTTAGAGCCAAGAGGGGGAAACACAGATGAGCATCGTAATTTTACAAGGCCTGCATCCCTTCCCCCATGACACTTTTGCAGGAGCCAAAGGCACCTCTCTCATTAAGGGCTGCTCACCTGCAGCGTTGGCGCCCGGCTCTGCTGAGGGCGGGTCTCTGGGGAGGACACTGAGAGTCACGGATAAGAGTCAGGGGCTGCACTGCTGAGCACAGAGAAAATAGAAACCACATAGAGAAGAGTTTGGAAGCTCTCTCAGGATTGAATAATGGCCCGCGCTCTTTCTTACTACACTGTGTAGCTGATGGAAGGACATTTTGTTTGTGTCTGAAATCGAAAGCGGCAGCCTTTCTGCCTCGCTGGCCAGTCGGCAATTCAATTTATTTCTTTAGAGACTTTTGCAATACAGTCTAAGTGTATTGTGAAAGGTGACTGTTGCAAGGAAGATTCCCTAAGATGTTAAGTTGATAAGACTCAAGACTTAATGGTTTAAAGGGATAAATATGATTTACTCACCCTCATGTCATTTCAGTCCTGTGTGAATTTAAAAGAAGAAGATATTTTGAGAATTTTGTCCACACAATGGGCTACAATTTTGTTTTGTTTCCGACGTTCTTCAAAATACGCTTTCACTACTGACATCCACATACTGACTACTGATTGTTTGAGTACTTTTGTTAAATATGTTATTTTGTTGACTAAATCATCTCTTTCACTACCTGCCTGTCTGTGTTGCCTCTCGTTCATGTTACAATTGTGAGCCGGTTGTAAAATGGGGGCTCGTCCGGGAATATTTTATATTATATTATATTATATTATATTATATTATATTATATTATATTATATTATATTATATTATATTATATTATATTATATTATATTAACTGAAGCTCTGTTTAATTATAACAGTATTTATGTGATCATCTAAAGTTCTGATCAGGCATTACAAACAGCTGCCTTACTTGGGTCCAAAGTGGATCAGGGCTGCGTTCAGCCCCTACAAAACGTTGCAAAACATTTTTTAAATGGAAACAGTGGTGCGTTGAACACCCCGTTCTGATGACGCAAGATATGCAACTATGGCAGCTGAGAAGGCCATTCTTTGTGTTCTTTTTTAAGAATTTTCAGAGCCTGATAAAGTCGGTATAAATACGTGTTTAATACTGCAAAATATGCTCGATGTTACAGTCACTGCCCTTGCCGTCCAGAATAAAACATCTCAAAAGATTGAAGGGATTTTTGAAAACTGTGGTTTCTAATTATTGTGATCCAACATTTGTCTTTATGTTTATAAAAGTTTATGAAAGTATCACTCCACAATACAATAGCAAAATATATAGTATGTTTATGTTACATTAATGAATGTCTAGCACATCTTCCTAAGGAAACGATATGGACCAGAAGACATTGCAATTACTAAATGATATTTAGACATACTTAAAGAAGTTGCAGATCTATACTTGTGCTCTTATTATTTAATTTATTTTGCCATTAATGTAAATAAACATGTGCAAACAATATACTTGCTCTTGTGAATTTTGACGTTAATTACATTTACGAGCTGTTTCTTTAATACCGCGTGGTTTATATGCATGTTGATGCTGATTGGGCTAACATTTTTGACACACCCACCAAACAAGAGAAAACGTATCTCAAACCAGTTGCACACCGTTGCACACCGTTTCCAGGAAACATGTCGTTCAACACGGAAACCGTAGCAAAACGTTGCGCACCAGTTTGAGCTTGAACGTGCCCCGGGTTTTGCGAAGGACTGAATCTTGGCTTTTATGGCACCATATACCTTCAAGAATAATACATAAGAAATTCATAAGAACCTTTGACCAGTTTAAGGACTTACTCATATTTGTAGTAGAAGTGTAATCACAAATCAAAAATAATTATACATTCTTTTAACCAGTCCACAGGCACCATTTTCCTGCTTTCAACCAACTGGTTAACCACATGGCCAGGATTTTGGGATATCATAGACAGTGAAGGATACATCTGTACGTAGCCTGCAAAAATCAGTTTACCAGATGTTACTCCAGATGTGCCTTCCGACCTTTGTACGGTGAACTATGGTGAACCTTATTTTACTGATGAGTGCAAAATTAGGGATAGAAATGTTGTTCCAGGATCAATATGCTGATTCAGGAAAAGTGCTTGAAAAAGCAGCATTATCAATATTTTGTAACCAGCCATTGTGTTTTTTGAGGACCCAAGTGCCTTATGGGTGAAAAAGTCTGAGTTCTGCAATAAACCATTTAAAATAAGTCTTCATTTAAGGACTACTGTAAGCAAAAACACACAACTTTTCGATTGAGACCTGAAGGGGCGATGATAATGCAGCTCAGCTGGAGAAATCTGCACAACCATGAATCTCAACAGAGCCCATAAGACCTCAGAGGGCAAATTTGTGCTAAGCCATATCATTTATTCTGTGATTCTAGGAGTGTTGCTATGAGGCAGGATCTGCTGTGCTTCATACTGAGATGCTGCAGCTAAAATAAATATATTACATAACACACTTTTACATGCTAGAACAGAACCTGACGTCCTCTAATGCATCATTCTAGACAGAATGCCATTAAGATGCCGAAAAACATCAGTTCTGAGTATGTGAAAATGTACTTTTTATAGATTTTTGGGCCTCTTTTGGGATATCGTGGAGATTATTTCCTATATTATACTACCATAAATCAAGCCAGATTATTATTCCTGTAATATTATACTATTAGTTTGGTGGCCCCAAACTGTATGAGGATACTGAATGACAATTGAATTAAAAACAATGAATATATATAACTATTGAATTTAAGATGTTGATCATGTATTTAGAAATATATTTTACATTTATATTTATGCATCTATATACAAAAACATTTACATTTATGCATTTGGCAGACGCTTTTATCCAAAGCGACTTACATTGCATTATACTATACATTTCGTATTTGAGTATGTGCAAACCCTGGGATCTAACCCATGACCTTGGCATTGCTAGTGCCATGCTAACCACTGAGCTACAGGTAAGCTCAGGAAAATATATAAAGGGGTCATGGCATGAGAAATCAAATTTGCCTTGATTTTTTGACATATAAGAAGTCTTCGTACCATTAAAGCATCCTGCAAGTTTCAGAGCTTAAAACGTCCTCCTCATTATAAACAAACCCTTTATTTAATCAAGCTCTAAAAACAGCTCGTTTTTGAAAAAAGGAACCTCGAGAAACAATAATACCGAGAAACAATAATAATACCTAGAAAAAAATACCTTGTCATGACCCCTTTAAGTAGTTTGAGAACTTGCTTGTTTCTATTCTCTGATTTGTGGAGATTTCTTTGCAGAATCATGGGTAATGTAGTTTTTCAAAGGATTTCAGATTTCTCTCAACTTTACTTTCTAAGAACAGTGATGAAAATTGAGTCGGTTCAAAACTCTGACCAGGGCATGTTACTCTCACTGAACTTCCCTTAGGATCTTCTGCTATTGATTCTCAAAGAGATCAGTGTGTCAGTGCACAGGGCCAAATTTTGGATCCTTCCCATGCTCTTTCATTGATCTGTTTGGGATTATATTATGGACACAAGGAATACATGGAAGGGTCAGTTTGGTTTTTGAACATGGGGCGGAAGTTGACAAAACTGAATCGGGATCAAAAGAGAATGAAGATGACTAATGCCTTTGATGCTGATTGAAATATTTCAACTGCAAAATCAATTAAATGGCTCTTGAAGTTCTATCATTAGTATGCATGCTGGATTTGCTTGGCAGAAAACTACAAAGACACAAGCCAACCTTGAATCTTCCACTAACAAACTAGATGTTTAGTGCATTCATTGAAAAAATACAATTTGGTGAGTATCATAATGTGATAGCACAACACAAAAATGTTGCAATGAATCCTTTTTTTTCAGCATTAAGAACTTACACCAATCAGACATAACATTATGAGCACCGACAGGTGAAGTGAATAACACTATCTCATCACGGCACCTGTTAGTGGGTGGATATATGCAGCAAGTAAACATTTTGTCCTCAAAGTTTGTGTGTTAGAAGCAGGGAAAAATGGGCAACCGAGCGAGTTTGACAAGGGCTAAATTGTGATGGCTAGACGACTGGATCAGAGCATCTCCAAAACTGGGGTGGGATGTGCTGAACAAACAAGTCTGATCCTTGGAGGCTCCACCTCACAACTTACAGGACTTAAAGGATCTGCTGCTAACATCTTGGTGCAGATACCACAGCACACCTTCAGAGGAGTCCATGCATCGATGGGTCAGGGCTTTAAATGTGGACCAACACAATAATAGAAAGGTGGTCATAATGTTATCCCTGATTGATGTATATTCCAATATCTGAATGATTTGAAACACTTTAGTCACCTTAATAATAAGATTTGTGATTGAGCACATACACTTCTAGTCTATCATGCTTCTGCTTTCCCAAAGCTTTTCTGTTGCAGGTGAAATGTAGCAACACTGCAGAATCTTATGGCTAAAAATAGTCAGTTAAAAATGGTATCTGTGATGCATGAATTTATCAAAAATTTTCCTTCACAGTGACAGAAAAAGAGAAAACTAATATATCAGGCAGCAGAATGCAGAATTACACCGTTGAGCATCTGAAATCAGCTGAAAGGGGTGTTGCAAAGAGATTTGTCTGCAGTTTAGTATTAGATTCAGCAAAGCTCATAATCTGTTAAATTCTGAGAGAAGGTCATCTGCCATATTCGTTGAGAGACAATATTACCTCCTCGCATCTTTCATCTGATTTGCATGCATATATATTCATTTGACACAAACAAGAAACAAGCAGCTCTTGATTTTTCTGTCAAGGATCCGGTTTAAATGCTGTGCCTACTTTAATGTAAAAACCGTAAGAGGTGCGGCATTGCAACGTGTCAGGATTAGAACAACTCAAATGAACAAAATGTACTTTAAACCCAGTTCATTTAATGATTCATTGCACATTCAGAACGACAAAAAAAATCCTCATATACCCACAAGCAAAATCAAAAGTCTCAGCACAAATGTTCACAACGACAAACAGAAACAGCCTAATATTTCAGTCCGATCGTCCTGGTGTGTTTCAGTTGGGTTTGGATGAATGGTGAAAGGTGAATGGTGTTTGGTGAATAATGTTGATCACATCACAAATTAAATGCATTGATATGAGCCATTACTCTATTTGAGTGAAATAACATGCATCTACCGCAAGAACATACTCACTTGTGCTTACTTAAGGTGCGATCACGAAATTTCGTGTGAAAAGAAGGTCCATTGTCAATACAGCTCACACAGAAGTCACTTTCAAACCAGCGCATAAAATTCATTCGACCACCTTTTTTGCATTGGAATGAATGGATTTTGCTTGTGAAATTTTGTCAAGCAATGGTAAACATGACCGCACCTTTAAACTCTTTAAATAAAGGGTCGATTTGTATTGATACTCTCCATAAGCTGAACACAGTATTGGATGATGCAAACCGCATTCACATACAAATCCTACAGTTCTCTGATGTGCACTGCATTAACAGGTGGAGTGCCGTACAAAAGTGCTGTCCGTGCGCCAACTTTGAGCATTAACATGTAATACACACTTGGTTATTTTGTATATATACAGTACAATCTGTTTTTTTACTTGAGAGGTTTGTCTAGACGCTGTGAAATCGGTTTAGAGTTTAATGTCATTGTGCTTGCTAGCAAAACAGGACTGGTCCCTTTAGGAGTCACTTGAGGTTCACTGAATTGTTAATTGTGCATCTTGCTGCATGATTACACAGACGAGCCAATTAAGCCCAAGCAAAGAAGAATTATGATGTCATCTTATGCGCGTTGTTGTGTTGCACTAATAGGCTCAGTGAGCCTGCAGGAAATCATTTCAGAGCTGATATTTTTTCAAGAGCTCCGACTGCCACATGTACTTCCTCTCGGGAAAGCGTGCTGGAATTTTAATCCGTCGGAAGTCCTGGATGCATTTCTCCAGCTCCTGCTCTGGCGTCAGCTTCTCCTTGGCCGGTTTCCTCTTCCCTGCCATGACGTCACGTGGTCCCGTGGTCCGCACACGAAGCAGATCAGTTCTCCTGGGAATTGGGGTCGGACCCTTTTTCACCGGCCGGTCCAAAGTCTGGATGTTGGGCTGGCGGGCGACCGGACGCACGATGACCGTTTCCTGGGGAGAGCTGGCTTCTGACTGGGACTCGGAACAGGAAGTGGAGAGCTCGTTGAAGGAAGTGCCGCTCTCACCCTCGCGCTCGCTCTTGTGACTCTTGCAGCAGCAGTCGCAGTGAGAAGAAGACCATCCGGATGGGCCACCTTAAAAACACAAAACCACAAAACCCACAAATGTCAACCGAGCACAAAAAAAAACAGCAAAAATGATAACAGAAGTAAAGTCATTTTGGAAGTCAATGCAATTTTGTTGTAGGTATCAGATTGCAGAGCGGTCCGTTCAGGAATCAGGATGTGTGAAACCTGATAACAAAGGTGAAAGAACGAAGGTGAAACAAAGATATTCTTCATTTCCCATTATATTACTGCAGTTCAACCAATACAGATATTATAAATACTCCTCTAATGGCACAGATGTTTCTCATTTTACAGAAGTCGATGCTCATGCCACTATTTACTCAAAAGAAATGAAACTGAAACTTGGAAATAAAAAACATCATGTGCATTTCACTCAGTGAAACCGAGTGTGCCGCACAATTCCTGAAAAGTGAAGCCAAAACGTTTCGATCGCCCCCAGGTGGCTGGATGCAGTATAGGTCATTAACTCCACTCTCTCCATGTAATCTAATGGGATGTGAGACAAACTAAACAATCAAATTTCACTTTTTTCCAAAGGTCATTTTAGGTAGTTTTTATCACGCTTTTGTAAGATCAAGTGTTCGTTTTTTAAAATTATTTGATGCTATAAAAACGAGAGTGTGACATCATGATTGACAGCTGTGATTGACAGCTTCTCTGAGTGAAGTAGTCACTGAGGCACCAACTGACTTTTTTGGGGATCTTCGGGAGGAGATTAGAGCTTTAACTTTAATTTCTACATTTCCAGAACTGTTTATTTCACACTGATATAAGGAGTTGTTCTGCAGTAAACCGTACTAACAGATTCTGCCGGAGTGTGGGCGGGACTTTGATACCGCGGCTCCACTTCACGCTCACTACTGTGCAAGATGTCAGTGCCATATTGGGACATTGGTGGCTTCACTTCACTAAAGTGAAAGTGCGTCGTCCATCTTTTTTTACAGTCTATGAGTGAAACACATTCATATGTACGAGTGCAAGCTGGTCGTTTGGCACTGAGCAGATTGACCTTATCAAGTTGACCTTATCAAAGACATAAAGAATCCATATTTAAATCACCATTTGAACTATATGTATTGATCTGTTTTGTGTTTTGGACAAAGAACTTTGCTAAAACCACAAAGGACTGAGTCCTTGTCTCAAATAGATAACAGTGTGCTTCAACGCCTTTTGTTAACTGATGGATGTGCATGCATCAAAACAGACTATGACTGCATAGAAATATCCAAAGATCAGAGCTGAATGAAGGGATGGAACACCTTCAAATAAATTTACATTAAAGGTAGGGCAATTTTTATTAACACTTTTTGTTATACTGGTTGAAACTCTCTTCACATCCTGATAGCAATCAATAATAGAAGTGGTCTAAATATTAAAACGTACATATATCTTCACATATCATGCAAAAATACCCGCATTTCAGGGAGTCAAATCCACATTTTTGGCATGGTTCCCCTGGTAAAATTTGCATTCCAGGGGCTAAATAACATGTCATTTGGGGTTGCTTTAACTCGTGAATGTGGTGAGCAATGGTGTTAAAGTAGCCCTATTCCGCGGGAAAACCACGTACTTGGCAACATTGGTGCATGTTCATGTGTTTTGGAGGAGGTGTGGCTTTGTAGAGCACTCTAAACTGAAGGGAGAGTGGGATCTCATGCTTTCAAAGCTAGCTTGCTATTGCTAGCCTCTCTGAAATTGCCTACCCTACCTTTAATGCTTGAGTGAGAAGCTGAGCTTTAGAGAAACATGCTCCTCTTGAATTTCTTTTTAAAACTCAGTTTAAATAATTATCTGTAAATCAAATATGCTTTCTTCTTCTTTGAAGCACTTTGTGAAACTGTGAATGGATGACATCCTGTTCACCTTCACTGGCAGACCGCAAACCAACCTCTAGCTATTCTGTTTCCTGGCAGGGATATACTGGCCCCATGTATCACCGGCCCTCGAGCCCAGATGTCTCCTTCAGTTCATGGACACAAATCACCTCCCACTTCAGTGGAAAAAAAACTCTGTGAACATGTCCGGGTCACATTTCATGTCAAAATCAATGCAAAAAAAAAAATTTGTATGAAGAAAATGATCATTTTTCAAGAACATTAAAATTCTCATTTCTGTAATGCATAAATAAATTTTTTAAAAAAAGCATAAATAAATAAATTAAATAGTAAAGAATTTATACATCTTCGTTAAAATGAATCCTTAGTTATGAAAATTAAAATTATCTTTAGTGTGATGCATAAATAAATAAATTTAAGTAGTAAAGAATTTATATATGTTTATTGTAATGCAAAAAGAAAATGAAATGTAAATAAATAAAAATAAATGGTAACACTTTACAATAAGGTTCATTAGTTAACTACATTAGTTAATTTCAACATTTACAAATGCATTATTAAAATCTTGTTAACATTAGTTAATGCACTGTGAAGTAACATGAACAAACAATGAACAACTGTATTTACATTAACTAACATTAACAAAGATTAATAAATACAGTAACAAATGTATTGCTCATGATTAGTTCATGTTAGTTAATACATTAATTAATGGATAACTAATTAACCTTATTGTAAAGTGTTACCAAATAAATAAATAAATTGTAAAGAATTTATACACCATTATTAAAATCAATTACATATCATTACTGTAATGCAAAAGTAAAGAAATACAAACATAAATAAAAAAAATAGTAATGCAAAAGTAAAGAAATACGAGCATAAATATAAAAAAAATTGTAATAGCTTAAATAAAAAATACAAGCATAAATAAAAAATAAATAGTAAAGAATTTAAACCATGTGGTATTAAAATTAAACATTAGTTAAGACCATTAAAAATGTTACTGAAATTACTGAAATAAATAAATAAAAAAAGTTTTGTAATACATGTGCATCTGTGGCAAAATATATATATATATAAAAAAAAATTAAACATGAAAAACTTTTCATGTACAGTAACAGTAATGTTAATTTATATTGTTTTGCATTGTGATCATTTGTAATATGCTTAAATGCAATTTAATGCAAAAACTTGCATATTTTCTTTATGCATAATTTTATTTCTCATGTCCGTTCCTTTAATTTGGGGATGAAATTTGACCTGGACATCCATCATCCAAATCAAAGTATGTGCACGAGATTGCACGTGTGTGTGTGTGTGTGTGTGTGTGTGTGTGTGTGTGTGTGTGTATAATCGCTGCTGCATTTTCTCATTCCAAACTCTCTGAATCTCTACTGTGGTTTTGAGAACACGTACCTATAGCTTGACAGAGGCTCACTAAAATAAGTCTGACATTTTCTCCCAGGGGGTCACCATATTTCCATCTTCCTGTTATTGGTGTTTCTCTTTCTTTCACTCATGTATAGAATTTCAACCCTTTTCCCATCAGCTTGCCATACTATTAAAAAGAACGATCACCAATTAGGCATCATCTGTATTTTACATCTGAGTATCATAATTAGCTAAACACGATTCTCAGAGGCAATAATTTGTGTTCATTGTGTCTCCAAAGCAGCTAATTTATCCTGATTAATAACAAAATCATTCAACTGAGCTACAAATACATTTTACAGAATGCAATAACAGGCTAATTGAAGGCAGTGATTGCTAGTGGCTTTCTAATGGGAATCCATGAATCTGACACCAGAGCATTTCCCTGCATAACAAATAAACCAGGTTCGCCTCTTTCCCCCTCTGTCCATCTCTCATCTTCACCTCTCTTTTCCTGCAGCATATGAGGAGGCTTTTATTGAAGGATTGTTGCAAAATGGATGGTGCAGCCTGATGGGACCACAAGTCAAGAACGGAGGCGAGCAACAATAACGCTGACATAAAAACTAAATACGCTGAGTTGAAACTGCTCCTCAGCTTGCTGTGCTCCTCGTTTATATGAAAGCTCACATTTCCCAAACAGTCTGTAAAGATCTGCATTCCACAATCGTGTCTCATTGGCATTACTGTAAGAGGTAAATATCAAATGGCTTTGGTCAGCAGGACATTAGGCTAATCTGGTGCTGTTTACCATTAATCCTCACCAAGCTTATGGCTGCAGCATCTATCAGACAAGAAATTGATTGCATTTTGCAGTATCCACCCCATCCTCTGTCTTCAGATCTCCAACCGACTACAGAGAAGCATACGGCTGCCCGGATCATATTGCAGGCCCATTACGGTCGGGGAGTTAAATCAGTTACCGTATGTGAGTGCATTCTCATGAATTACACAAGCTTGAGAGATGCATTTGGCACCGGGCTTGAGCGGAGACAATCTCATCACAAGGGGCATCCACCCACCAGTGTCTACCCACAATGCATTGTGTCTAAATGCCTGAGAGTGCTTCAGATCGGAATTCTCCTGAGCAGTGTGCCTGGTGTAATGTGTTTGCTAGCACCACAGCGGAGCTCAGACAGCAATCCTAAAAATAGTGTGACGCACATCTATGCATTTTTAATTAACGCTCAATCTTGTAGCAGCTGATGCTAATCATAGGGGCGGCAACTAATGTATTTGTGTTCATGACCTGCAGCTGTAATGCTTCCTGTGTTTGTGTGCATTAAAGTTTGGAGAGATGTTTAACTACTAAATACTATTAATAATGGATTATGTCTACTGGAAATCACAAGGCCTATAAGAATACAAACCCATTATGTCCGGTTCACAAATCAGATTTCTTTGCATTGTTTTTCCTTGACATCAATGAGATTGCATTGAGAGCATAAAGATTTATCTTAAAGGGGACCTATTATGCACCTTTTCACAAGATGTAATATAAGTCTCTGGTGTCCCCAGAATGTGTCTGTGAAGTTTCAGCTCAAAATACCCCACAGATCATTTATTATAGCTTGTCAAATTTACCTCTATTTGGGTGTGAGCAAAAACACGCCGTTTTTGTGTGTGTCCCTTTAAATGCAAATGAGCTGCTGCTCCCGCCCCCTTTCCAGAAGAGGGCGGAGCTTTAACAGCTCAACAACAATAAAGCTGGAGAATCTCACGCACCCATGATTTCACTTTTTAACTTTAGTTAGTGTGTAATGTTGCTGGTTGAGCATAAACAACATCTGCAAAGTTACGATGATCAAAGTTCAATGCAAAGAGATATTTTCTTTTACAGAAATCACTTTTTAAGGACTACAACAAACGGCTGGTAGGGACTACAATGAGCTTCTTCCCAGGTTGGTGACATCACTAACCCTAAAATTTACATAAACCCCGCCCCCGAGAACACGCAACAAAGGGGGCGGGGCCATGTTGGGCTGCTTTAGAGAAGAGGAAGAGTTGTTGTAGTAGAGTGTTGTTGTCATGCCGTCATTTTACGCCGGACTGCTTCACAAACGAGGATCAATTTAACGCTGGATTTGCACAAAAGATTAAAATGACGGCACATGCTAGTGGATGAGTTGAATCAACTCCACAGCAACTACATAAATTTATCCACTAACCATTCAGAAACGTCTAAAAGTTGTAACTTCTTCCTGAGTCTCTCCATCAGTGTCGACTCCGGTTTGAACAATGTAAGGCTGAACACCGTTACTGACAATCCTCATTTTGGCTGCGTGAGATTCTCCAGCTTTGTTGTTGTTGAGCTGTTAAAGCTCCGCCCTTTTCTGGAAAGGGGGCGGGGAACAGCAGCTCATTTGCATTTAAAGGGACACACACAAAAGCGGCGTGTTTTTGCTCACACCCAAATAGGGGCAAATTTGACAAGCTAAAATAAATGATCTGTGGGGGATTTTGAGCTGAAACTTCACAGACACAATCTAGGGACACCAGAGACCAGTGTCAGCGCTGTGGTGGGGCATTCGAGGGCCGTGCCCCCCCCCAGTGGTCATTGATGTACCTCCTACCACAGGCCATTTACGAACAACACTCGTCGCCTGCAACTCTTCTGAGGGTAAGTCGTTTGTTCATTTTACTTATTAAAGCCAGCCCTGGCTTTGATGATAAGTAGAATTGCTGATGAATGTTTGCTGGGTCTATGTGTTTTATAATTAGCTGCCTGTAAGATATGCTTATGTCATTTCTGCCTGGTGCGTGGCTTGTCCAATTGGCTACTTGCTGCCCGTGCCTCAGTTATGTCAGCGGTCCTGTCCTGTTACTTATATGTTGTCCAGGGGTGTTTTTGATGATGGTGGAGGCTGGTGTTGTCTAATGTTTATAACTAGTGGTAGGCCTACTTAATGGTTTTCTGGAAATGCATAAAACTGTTGAGAGGTGGATGAACTATTTCTGACATGTCAGAGATGGGTAAACTGCATTTATTTGCGTATAGGCTCCACGACAGCCCTACGCTGTGTGTGACTGAGCTGGATCTCGAGAGAGAGGGCATAACTTTACCCCACCCCTTTCTGCCTTTTAATGTGACTCCACTCCAAACGCTGTCTTCATTTTGTTTATTAAACGCAACGTTTTTAATTTCAAAAGCATATCTAAATTCAGTTCATATTTCCAACAAACGAAATTTCAAGCCAAAATAACGAAATGGTTAAAAAAAAATATCGCAAAAGTTTTGCGCAAATCTGTAATGGAAACGCGGCTACATGATATAGAAATTAACAACAAGAATAAATAAATAATAATTAATAATAATAATAATAATAAAACGTGTTTCTCTTTTTTATTGCATTTCTGCTGTGTTGGACTATGATGTCGCCACTGCGTAAAAATATTTCTCAAACGGCAGTGCCCCCCCGCCGATGACCCAATGCCCCTCCAGTAGATCTGCTCTGGCGCCGACTCTGCCAGAGACTTATATTACATCTTGTGAAAAGGAGCATAATAGGTCCCATTTAATGAATTCCAGTCATTCGTAAATATGCCACACATTCATGCTCATTCACATAATCCCAGCCTATGAATTACAACTATGTAAATTACATGTCCAGGAACGCTGTGAAATCTTCCGGACTCCCTTCTCAGGTTTGGCTCCAGTATATTGCATAAATGCTAAATATGTCTAACAATGAATAATCAATAACCAAAGCATTGTTAGCCAGTTTAAAAAAATGCCAGATGCTCTTCTGAAAACGGCCAGCTGGGGGCGATTGAGAGCGCTATGGAGGCGCAGCGTTTTTTTCCAGCTGAGAAGCTTTGGTTGAATAAGAATGCAGTAACCAGCAATATTAACTTGTGCAAGTGCAAGATTATTGGTCGGTGTAGTATTTGTCGGCTTTATGAACGATTTACACAAAATATTCATTCTGCTCGTGTTACATGAATGAGGCCCTTTATCTGGTATTTTTTTGTTTATCTTTCAAAGCTGTCACGTTTGTTTTTGGTTGACCTTTTTTTGGGGACTTGCCTATCTAACGCATCCTGACAGCACTCTCATTTCTTTTCTTTTTTTTTGACTGAACTTAATGAAAACTTAAAACATCTTGTTCTCCTGCCTGGTAATGGTCCTCAGGGGAGGTTTCAGGACTTTGTTGAGCTAGTGCTCCTATGGGGTGGTCTCCGATTTCACCTTGGGTGAAGTAGAGGACGATATGCGTAACATACGGTGGCCCAGTAGTGCACAACACAACAAAATTAAAAAAGCAAACATAAGTTCACAACACAACGGAATAAAGCCACAACACAATGGAATAAAGCCACAACACAACGGAATAAAGCCACAACACAACGGAATAAAGCCACAACACAACGGAATAGAGCCACAACACAACGGAATAAAGCCACAACACAATGAAATAAAGCCACAACAAAACGAAATAGAGCCACAACACAACGAAATCGAGCCACAACACAATGAAATCGAGCCACAACACAACGAAATAGAGCCACAACACAACGAAATAAAGCCACAACACAACAAAATAAAGCCACAACACAACGAAATAAAGCCACAACACAACGGAATAAAGCCACAACACAACGGAATAAAGCCACAACACAACGAAATAAAGCCACAACACAACGGAATAAAGCCACAACACAATGAAATAAAGCCACAACAAAACGAAATAGAGCCACAACACAACGAAATCGAGCCACAACACAATGAAATCGAGCCACAACACAACGAAATAGAGCCACAACACAACGAAATAAAGCCACAACACAACAAAATAAAGCCACAACACAACGAAATCGAGCCACAACACAACGGAATAAAGCCACAACACAACGGAATAAAGCCACAACACAACGGAATAAAGCTACAACACAACAGAATAAAGCCACAACACAATGAAATCGAGCCACAACACAACGGAATAAAGCCACAACACAACGGAATAAAGCTACAACACAACGGAATAAAGCCACAACACAACGGAATAAAGCTACAACACAACGGAATAAAGCCACAACACAACGGAATAAAGCTACAACACAACGGAATAAAGCTACAACACAACGGAATAAAGCCACAACACAACGAAATCGAGCCACAACACAACGGAATAAAGCCACAACACAACGGAATAAAGCTACAACACAACGGAATAAAGCCACAACACAATGAAATCGAGCCACAACACAACGGAATAAAGCCACAACACAACGGAATAAAGCCACAACACAACGGAATAAAGCTACAACACAACGGAATAAAGCCACAACACAACGGAATCAAGCCACAACACAACGAAATCGAGCCACAACACAACGAAATAAAGCCACAACACAACGGAATAAAGCCACAACACAACGGAATAAAGCCACAACACAACGGAATAAAGCCACAACACAACGGAATCAAGCCACAACACAACGAAATAAAGCCACAACACAACGGAATAAAGCCACAACACAACGGAATAAAGCCACAACACAACGGAATAAAGCCACAACACAACGGAAACAAGCCACAACACAACGAAATCGAGCCACAACACAACGGTATAAAGCTACAACACAATGAAATCGAGCCACAACACAACGGAATAAAGCCACAACACAATGAAATCGAGCCACAACACAACGGAATAAAGCCACAACACAACGGAATAAAGCCACAACACAACGAAATCGAGCCACAACACAACGGAATAAAGCCACAACACAACGGAATAAAGCTACAACACAATGAAATAAAGCCACAACACAACGGAATAAAGCCACAACACAACGGAATAAAGCCGCAACACAACGGAATAAAGCCACAACACAACGAAATAAAGCCACAACACAACGAAATCGAGCCACAACACAACGGAATAAAGCTACAACACAATGAAATAAAGCCACAACAGAACGGAATAAAGCCACAACACAACGGAATAAAGCCACAACACAACGGAAACAAGCCACAACACAACGAAATCGAGCCACAACACAACGGAATAAAGCCACAACACAACGGAAATGCTCCCGACCACTAGGGGGCTCTCAGAGCTTGGTAATATTAGTATTCCTTGCCAAAGTTCTATAAAGTCGACAGTCTTACAAAGATATCAATACCATGATTAGTTTTAAATATGTAAATGTTGTATATCGACATGAAATATTAATTCAAAATCACTTGAGTGCACAATAGCTTCATATTTATACCTGTGAATGATTTGACGCGCTACCACGGCGAATGATGAAGGGAATTCCACCATGTGGTTAAAACGTATAATTTGTATTCATTAAAATTACTTTTAAAATTTAAAAACAGACATGTTCAAATTCCAAAGCTTGTCAGTCTTACCAACAGGAAGTAACAAGCTTTGGAATTTGAACATGTCTGGTTTTTAAATGTTAAACAAAGTCATTGTAATGAATACAAATTATACGTTTTAACCACATGGTGGAATTCCCTTCATCATTCGCCGTGGTAGCGCGTCAAATCATTCACAGGTATAAATATGAAGCTATTGTGCACTCAAGTGATTTTGAATTAATATTTCATGTCGATATACAACATTTACATACTTAAAACTAATCATGGTATTGATATCTTTGTAAGACTGTCCACTTTATAGAACATTGGCAAGGAATACTAATATTAACGAACTCTGAGAGCCCCCTAGTGGTCGGGAGCATTTCCGTTGTGTTGTGGCTTTATTTCGTTGTGTTGTGGCTTTATTTCGTTGTGTTGTGGCTTTATTCCGTTGTGTTGTGGCTTTATTCCGTTGTGTTGTGGCTTTATTTCGTTGTGTTGTGGCTTTATTCCGTTGTGTTGTGGCTTTATTCCGTTGTGTTGTAGCTTTATTCCGTTGTGTTGTGACTTTATTTCGTTGTGTTGTGGCTCGATTTCGTTGTGTTGTGGCTTTATTTTGTTGTGTTGTGGCTTTATTCCGTTGTGTTGTGACTTTATTCCGTTGTGTTGTGGCTTTATTTTGTTGTGTTGTGGCTTTATTCCGTTGTGTTGTGACTTTATTTCGTTGTGTTGTGGCTTTATTTCGTTGTGTTGTGGCTTTATTTCGTTGTGTTGTGGCTTTATTCCGTTGTGTTGTGGCTTTATTCCGTTGTGTTGTGGCTCTATTCCGTTGTGTTGTGGCTTTATTCCATTGTGTTGTGGCTTTATTTCGTTGTGTTGTGGCTTTATTCCGTTGTGTTGTGACTTTATTTCGTTGTGTTGTGGCTTTATTCCGTTGTGTTGTGGCTTTATTCCGTTGTGTTGTGGCTTTATTCCGTTCTGTTGTGACTTTATTTTGTTGTGTTGTGGCTCGATTTCGTTGTGTTGTGGCTTTATTCCGTTGTGTTGTGAACTTATGTTTGCTTTTTTAATTTCGTTGTGTTGTGCACTACTGGGCCACCGTAGTAACAGCATTGCATTACTTAAAACGTAACTAATTCTGTTACTTGGTTATTTATTTATAGAAAGTAATGAGTTGCATTACATTTGTTACTTTTTGGCTGGGCTTGCTTGTTTTTAATAACAAAAAAAAAAGAAAAAGAAAAAAAAGGTAACTTTAGTTTAGGTTCCAATTCTCACTATTAACTAGTAGCATATTATCATGCATATTACTAGGATTTTGGCTGTTTATTAGTACTTATAAAGCACATATTGATACATTATTCTGCATGACTATATTTTGCATCCCTTAATCCTACCCAATACCTAAACTTAACAACAACTAATAGGACACAATGTACTGTATTAATTTGACAGAATTTTCCGTATTTATTTTTTACAGGTGTTTTACTTGTATTTTAAACTTTGAACTTCATTGCGTTGTGTTTTAGGGTTAATGGAAATGTCCATAAAATTACTGGATAATGTCCTGGTAAATTTCTGCCAGTACATTATCCATTTTTTATGGATTTTTTTTTTTTTTTTTTTTTTTAAAGTGTATTAATAAGCAGTAATTAGGAGCTTATTGAGGCAAAAGTGAGATTTAATAGTGAGAATTGCCCTCGGAGGACACCCAGTGTAGAGTTTTCAACTTTTAGATTTCAAATAAAGTTGTTGGAAGCTTAGTGATGGTTATGTCATGCGATCATAATGTAGTTTATAACCTGAAGATTATCATCATGAACAAAGCATGTAAGAATCATAAACATTTTTTGGTCACAACTTATTTTCTGCAATAATCCAAAGCCAATGTAAAAATCCTGTTGTTGTTTTTTCTTTGCGGGAACCAAGTGATGCTAAACTTACAAAAATGCATCATCACTGCATCACTCTAGCTATAGGTTAACAGTTTGCTCATTTGATTCAGTTCTATTTCAAATGTATGAAAGATGTACTGGTAACCTATAAAAGTGGGGGAATACAATTTTCTTTTGGGCTGTGTGGATCAGCAATATATGGTCTACAAAACAGCAAAAGGAAAAAATAAATATTCTCAGCTCTTGAAAAATGACTGAGTCGAGCCGTCCATTTTGGTATGCCAAGAAAGTCAACCAATCATACTCACCACAACCCTGCAGGCATTTCTGGATTTGAGCTATTTCCACACACACACACACACATGCATATGGGTCTCGGCCTCGGTTTGCACAATACAATGATAACCATCAATTTTACTGAGATAGAAATAAAATTCCTTCTGCAGGTACAGGTCTTTCTGCACACTCAGCTTTTGTGGCTCTGGCCTCAGATCATAAAAAAGACCTCTTAATTTTCAACAGAATGCTTTGATATGGGAAATTAGCAAAGGAATCTCTGTGCACATGAAGGCTTTTTAATGAGAATGAGACTGCTGATACCGACCCTGAATTCTGAAAGCCATATTTATATTCTATGAAAAACTGCAGATCAACGCTAAATCAACATCAGTTCAACATGTACTGTATGATGCTGATAAACTCAGAGGCCTTATTACAAGAGGTCTTTGTAAATATGCATTTTGTCCCTCCCTTAAAGTTTTGAGCTTTGCCTGAGGTTTGATAATGTTTATGTGCTTGTTAATGTACAAAGTAGGCCAATTCTGTTCTTGCGGGGGAGCAGTCTTAGAAGACTCATCTTTGCAGATGAAAAGAGCTTGTATCTAAAGCCCTATTTGGACGGGACTAGTTTTCTAAACAACGTTTGAGTTACAGTTCTTATCACTCGACGTCTGTCATTTCATGTGCCGATTCGGACGAGACTAACATCATCTCCGTGTTTATCACAGAGATGGGAGTGTGTGAGTTCTGGATGTAGGTGTTACAGAAGCTCACGTGCTGTATTTACATGCATCATCTATGACATATATATCTTTTAATACACTTATTGATATAATTTTATTTATTATTAAAACCCTATTTAATTAAATTTAACGAGTTGTACAAGCGGCTGTTTATAATAATCCCACATATGTGAGCAGCGAAATCTAGTATCTTTCTTATTTGACACTGAAATAAAAATTTTTGGCCTTTACAATTTCCGCAATTTGGCTCTATTTGTTAGTTTTATCATTTATTCTTTCATCAGATACTATCCATATTGAAGTGAAATGAAAGTATACAGCGGAAACCTTCCATTCTCTCTCTTGAATCCAACACGGAAGAGGCTTAAAATGCAATTCATCGACTGGCCACTAGAGACAGGCTCCAAAAGGAGTCAATCCCATAGACCCCCATGTTAAAATGCCCAACTTTACAGCAGAAAAAAATATGTTTACAGCCTGGTACAAAAAGTGGTTTTGGTCTATATAGCTAATTTTGTCCTTCATGACAACTGCAAGGGGGGTGAATTTTTTTATACCTCATCTGTTTAAATTATATTAAGCTTTAAAGTTCTGCATAATTAGGGGTGTGGCCACTTGAGTGACAGGCGGATTGCCACTGCAGTCACTACTAGCCATTTGTCTGCTGTCTGTTAGCCGTCACGTCACAAAGTCCAGCCACTGAACTTGGCATTGGCTAAAAGTTTTGTCCGTCAGATTTACTACAATGACAATGGCTGGAGAATATGCCTCTCAAGACATTACAAAATCCGACAGCACTGCTTGGATATTATTATACTTCGGACACGGGTTCATTTGTTTGTGAGAGTCTAATATATACAATCAGTGCTCAGATTGCATAATTCCTTGAAGATCGATGATAGAGAGTAGATCATTCAGAAGAAATATATCACAAACAATGGACAATATATATCAATATTTCATGGATTTAATGCTTTTGTTGGATGTTTTTAATGGACATTTTACCCAAGTGCGACGGATTGGATTCATCTCGTAATTGCTATTTCATAACAAAGGTATGAAGTCCCATTTTTGATTTTGCGCGTTGTCATTTGCATACCCGACACAGTTCCACCCACATCCCGCCTCTTTGCCCATTTTTGGTTATCTGGGAGTGGCGCGTTGCCAAGATGGCAACGGCCAGCTCCGCCCACTTTGGGCTTCAAAAATGCTTTTCAGAAACCTACGGGTGACGTCACGGTCACTACGTCCGAGTTTTATACAGTCTATGGTTATTTCCCACACATGAGGTTGACCAGTCACAACACACTGGTCCAACTGACCAATCAGAGCACATTGTGCTTTTCAGAAGGAGGGGCTTCATAGAGACAGGAACTAAACAGGGGTGCGTTTCCCAAAGCGAACTATGGTCGCAAGTTCTGTCATTACCAGTAGAGTTCAAAGGGACTTACGACCATAGTTTACTAACGATTCTTTCGGGAAACACACCCCAGAGCGTTACTAACAATATGTGAAAATATTGTCAATATTAGGTTTTCAGTGTTTTTTTAATGTGAAAATAAGGTTTTCAAACATGTAGACCCAAAAAACAAAATCAAGACTTGGAAAAAGGGTTTAATAGGTCCCCTTTAATACATTTAGGACAAGTAATGCCATTCCCTGTCTCCAAGTCTGCATTCCAGAGGCTTTGTGCTGGAAGATTACAGACAATGTGACAATTTCATCCTCTGACTGATGTTGACATGAGCTGCAATCTCCTTCTTTGTTGAAGGCAGTCATGCGCGTCTGTGGCAAAGAAGTGCCTGACAGACAGATTGGAGAGCCCAGATCATCTCAATGCACTCATGACCCCCATCGAAGAGCTGTTGAGGTTTAATAAGACCATAGAAAGAGATGACATAGACCCTGTCATTACTACAGTGGTTCCTTCTGAAATGTGGAGAAAGACAAATTTCACAGTGTCATGGAGATAGGACAGTGAAGGAGAGCAGGAATAATACTAAAGAAGAGCAACTGCTGTGAAATTCACACTGTAATGTCGAGGCTTCTTTGGGTGAGAGTGTGAAACATCTTTGGTACTTGTAATGTATATATAAATGAACAATCTAGACACACTTCCTCGTATGCTGTTATTAAAGGTGCCCTAGAATTAAAAATTGAATTTACCTTGGCATAGTTGAATAACAAGAGTTCAGTACATGGAAATGACATACAGTGAGTCTCAAACACCATTGTTTCCTCCTTCTTATGTAAATTTGAATTTTTTAAAAGACCTCCAAAGAACAAGCGAATCTCAACATAACACCGACTGTTACGTAACAGTCGGGATCATTAATATGTACGCCCCCAATATTTGCATATGCCAGCTCATGTTCAAGGCATTACACAAGGGCAGCCAGTATTAACATCTGGATCTGTGCACAGCTGAATCATCAGACTAGGTAAGCAAGCAAGGACAATAGCGAAAAATGGCAGATGGAGCGATAATAACTGACATGATCCATGATATCATGATATTTTTAGTGATATTTGTGAATTGTCTTTCTAAATGTTTCGTTAGCATGTTGCTAATGTACTGTTAAATGTGGTTAAAGTTACCATCGTTTCTTACTGTATTCACGGAGACAAGAGTCGTCGCTATTTTCATTTTTTAAACACTTGCAGTCTGTATAATTCATAAACAACTTCATTCTTTATAAATCTCTCCAACAGTGTGTAATGTTAGCTTTAGCCACGGAGCACTATCAAACTCATTCAGAATCAAATATAAACATCTAAATAAACACAATACTTACGCGATTGGACATGCTGTATGACGAACACTTTGTAAAGATCCATTTTGAGGGTTATATTAGCTGTGTGAACTTTGTTAATGCTGTTTAAGGCAAGCGCAAGCTCCGAGTTGGGGAGCACGAGAATTTAAAGGGGTCGCGCGCTGAATCGGCGCATAGTTAATGATGCCCCAAAATAGGCAGTTAAAAAATGTAATAAAAAAAACTCTATGGGGTATTTTGAGCTGAAACTTCACAGACACATTCAGGGGACACCTTAGACTTATATTATATCTTTTAAAAAGACGTTCTACGGCACCTTTAATATTTTGTATATAGAAATTCTTTCAACCAATTTCATGATGTGTATCCTGAAATGCTTTTTAAACAGCAGGCTATTGAAGAAAACTGGACACATTTCCTTCATTATGTGGTTCAACCCTCTAACTAAATAAATGAGCACAGTAATGTTTTCTTAATTAATTGCATATTATATTAACTATTGTAAACATAGATATATATTTATATATATTATATTTATATAGATTAATTGTTAAAGTCAGCATTAAACAGAAGTTGCAATAGTGTCCTTATTGTGACGTATATCCAAGTAAATTAGCTTGTCAATTGGTTTGCTGTTGCTGTGATGTAATGTGAGTGACAAGTTGTCACTCACATGACATCACAGCAACAGCAAGCCACAACCATCCAATCAATTCCCCATGTACAAAATCAAGCCCCGCCCTACATTTGTTCTTGTTTGACAAGCTGTTTCACTTGGATATACGTTTCATTATAAATAGAACTTGTTGATTTTCATTTCATGGTGACTTTAATGATAGACTTTAAATAAAGTGATCTCTAATTCTATGGGTACGTCTGAATATGCATAGTGCTAGAGTATGTCCAAATTCACAGTTTACATAAAGTAGTTTGTAAAAAGTACCAAGATTATCTAAAGTGCACATCTAAAGGACACTTTACTATCCCATGAGGCCATGGGAGAAGAGTTGTGAATGACAGTGAAGCAACCCAACTGAAGCTGTAGGTCACATGACAGTGAAAGCAGGCAAACAGTCTCTGTTGCATTCATACAACACACATTCATACTATTCATAATAGAACATCCTTTTATAGCGCTCACAAAGTACTTATTCAAAAGAAGTACTTATGCCCATATCTGTATTTTACAGTTTGGGCCCTATTTTAATGATCTAAGCACATGGTCTGAACTTAGGTGCACAAATCCTCTTTTGCTAGTTTAATGATGGAAAAAATGGTCAGCGCACCAGGCACATTGTCCAAAAGGGTTATACCTATTGTGAGTCATGGGTGTGTTTTGGGCGTATCGTGCAATAAACCAATCTGAGTGTCATCTCCCATTCCCTTTAAAAGACAGTTGCACTTGCACCATGGCGGATTCGCTATTTATGTGATAGAATATAGACACCCTCAACCTGACAAGTCATGTGTGTATTGCCAAGATTGATCAAATAATTAGCCAATTTCATTCGTCATTACTGCAAATACGTCATTCTGATACATGCAATGACTGTCCATTATGACATGTAGATGTACACAATAATAATCTTTTAGATTGTAATCCTTATATTTTTAATATTTGGCATGTTTGTGTGCTGCTGCGCATCCCTGTGTGTGTAACAAGCATGTTGTGCACCAGCCTATAGGCGCATATTACTAACACAGCATTTAAATAACAAAAAAAAAATACTGCACCATTGACTTTAGAGCAGGTTTTTGTTGGTCAATGGCGCAGTCATTTTCAGTTCCTCAAAATAGCAACACTCCAACAATGCACCTGAACACACCTCGTTTTCAGACCAGCACGTCGATGGGCGAACAGATGGGCGCGAGTGCATTTGCTATTTAAACAACGTAGTGCTGGACGTGAAAATGATAACTGCATCAGGCTGAAACTAGCAAAAACACTTGCATGACGCCTGGCATTGCATTACGGCCCTATATCTTACATAGAATTTTAGCCCCAAATCCCATATCAAAGCATCAACCCCGTGCCCTTATAATTTCATAGTTTTTTTAAGTCCAGAATTCTTTAACACACTTGATATGGCTGGATCTGCTGGGAAAACCACTTGCACAGCTTTCTCGCTCTTTTCCATTTACTTTTCCATCTCAGGTGGGCCAAGTGGCTCTTACTGTACGGGATGGGAACAGATTTGCCCGATCTCAACTCCCACAGTGGACGCAGGACTCGTTTCCTGTGCCAGTTCAATAATGACAGTAAATCACTAGTGTTCACAGGAATAATAGAAACTGCATATTCACATGAGGATCTTAGAGGAAATGGCCAGAATGATCTCTCTCTCTCTTACCATGCATGGTGTATTCAGACAAGCTTAGTTGCCCAGCTCGGAAACTGAGTGTTTCAAGTGCTGTGGGCTTAATACACTATATGAACGCCATTAGATTACCCCCCCACCAACACACACACACACACACACTCCACACTAATGTGTAATCTGCACTGGACTGGAAACAATGTGACAGGCCACGTCATGATGTTGCATTACATTAAATGCAAAATTATATAGTGTGAGCTAAATTCTATGTTTCACATGTAAATATAATTATGCATGCATGCTTTATGATGCAAAAACATGCCATAAATCATCAGTTTTCTTTGGCAACAAAGAGGGTGACCTTAAGAAACATCTAATAGCTTTTTAATTGGAAAACTTTCAAGCTGGCTTTTAATGTAAATAATTAGCTATACTATTTTGGTCCATAATGTTCAAAAGAATAAGGTTCATCCATTTGAATAGAGATTGTTACTGATAATGATAAATTAATTTTTTTCTAAATATTTCATAAATTATTATTATTTTATTAACTTTCAGGAAAAGAAACAAGTCTTATTTGATATATTCTGGGCTGTTCATCATGCAATGTGCGTAGAATTTAAAATATTTAGATTTCAGAGTCCTGACAACAGGTTGAAATTTAGGGTGAAAATGGAAAGCCATAACTGATGCAGGCAATAAATAAAGAGCGGGAAAAGTCAGTAAATTAGTTCCGTCTGAATGCAGCTATGAAATGTTGCTATGTGTGAGATGTGTGATGCTCATGCAATTTATTTTTCTGCCTACCAGAAGTCACTGTGGCTGTGATCATTGGCCATTAATCACGACTTTTAATTAATGCAAAGACAAAACTGAGCAGTTGGTACAAATAATTAAAAAAAAAATGTCAAGGACAACATGCAGCACATTTTTAACTAGAATGGGTTGAGATGGTGATAAAGTACATAAGAAAGAGGATGAGTGATTAAGCAACAAAGAAAAATAAGCATGTACTGAAAAACAGAGAAAAAGCAGCCCTATTGACCGCAAATGATATATTACTGATCCCTTGGGCAGTCTAAATTGGTAAAAATGTGTCATGTGGGTGATGTTCTGAGAAGTAACAGCACAAGATAAGGCAGTGAGGCCTGTAAAAAGCAACTGGTTCATTTACCAGGGGATTCAAGAGCAAACTAATTCAGAAGAGAAACAAGAATCTACCAATCATGCTAAACTGAACAGTGAAAATATGACATTTCAACCATTATGTGAAATGCATCTAACTACATTATAATTTTATCTTGTTATCTGATTTGACAGATGTCTCAAGACATATTCACCATCAAATTTTAGAGCTACTTTAAATGCAAAAAAATATATAATTATTTGCATCTTTTAAATTACATTGCACAATTGCTCATTGCCCAACACTGAGGTACAAATCACACATTAATCATCATCAACCCACCCTCATATCTCTCCAAATCATATCTCTTTTTTTTCTGTGGAAAAGAACGTCAAACCTGCTTTTTTTCGTTTTTTTTTTTTATAAAACAAAAATTCATGATGATCACTAGCTGTCAAGTTCATTTGTTTGGTGTATTAAAAGAAGTAAGAGGTTAGGATTTAAAACCAGGTCCCCTTTCAGGTTAAATAAAATTTGTACTACTAGATTGTCAAATCTTACTCTAATATAAAGTAACAACTAAGTAGATTTTAATTCTTTTGTCATTTCTTATTTCGTCAGTCTATAGGCACCAAGTGAACCAGCACTCCTCTACTCTCAATAAAATAATGTGATGACACCCCTGGTGAGTGGTGAGAAGTTTAATGTGAGTATGTGGAGTTATATATATGTGATTAGATCATTTGTTTTTGATTGCCCTTTTAGACTTTTAGTAATTCTGTGTCGCTTATAAATCTTTGAGAAATGCCATAAAATCTTATCTGCCATAAATTCAGCAATGATCTTGTATATAAATATAGCTGCAAGCAGCAATTACGGGGTCAAGACGAATACGGGCAGAAAAGTAAATATTTGTGGACATCTGTGATCTGATGGGATAAAGCTGTTTAAATTACATCAGTTAAAGAACTTATAACATAATACTATGGTTTATAACTTCTGAGCAGTAGGTGGCGCTATGACAAAACTCTGCATACACCCTCAAGTCATGCCTGTGATGACATGTACCAAGTTTCGTGTCAATACACAAAACTTTTGCAAAGATACAGCCACATATCCATTTTGGCGTGCTCGCAGTCAAATTTGTTGGCGCAGTATAAAACAACGGTTGGGACTATCAAAAATCTTTTTAATAGGTTTTTGTCATGAGTGTCTGTAGATGCAACATACCAAATTTCGTAGAAATCGGATACATTTTGTAGGAGGAGTTCAAAAAATAGGTTTTGAATAAAATTCAATATGGCTGACAGTAAGTATGGTAAAATATGGCAAATTTGGTATCGTAGGACTCTGCATAAGCCAACAAATCTAATGATGTAAGTTAAATGACAATATATTGAATTTTTCATCTGTTATAAGCATGAATTTTATTATATCTCTTGACCACTAGGGTGCGCTGACCTAAAACTTTACAGGTCCTCGCAGAAAATGACCTTGATTAATCATAGTGAGTTTCGTAATGATATGTTAATGCATTCGTAAAAACACAGCATTTTATGACAAAATTCAAAATGGCCAATACCCAAAATGGCCGACCAAAGAAAATTGGATATCATTCAACTCAGCATGCCTCAAAGATTCTAAGGAGACCATCCTCATGACAAGGCATTCAAAAGTTATAAGCAAAAATAGCCATTTCACCTATCTCTGCACCAGTAGGTGGCGCTGTGAAGATACTGTGCATGCACCTCCAAGTCATGCCTATAATGACATATACCAAGTTTAGTGTCAATATATCAAATCATTGCAAAGATACAGCATCAAATCCATTTTTGAGTGCTCGCCGTCAAATTCGTTGATGCGCTATAGGAGAACGGATTGGCAGATCAAAAATCTTTTAGTAACTTTTTGCCTGGATTGTGAGTAGATGCTACATACCAAATTTCATGCAAATTGGACAAACGCTGTAGGAGGAGTTTGAAAAAGCAGTTTTTTCGAAAAATTCAAAATGGCAGAAACATTTTCATGAAGGAAATGATGTCTTGAGTGCATTCGAATCAGCATGAGCCATGGAATCAGAGGAAAAAATATATTTTTTAAATAGCTTCTAGGACTTACACGTTAAAAGTTATGAGCATAAACATAAGTGGTGTCACTAGAGGGTTTGAGGTAGAGACTTTGTGTGCCAAATTTCATACCTTTTTACCATACGGTTCTATGGGCTGTGATAGACTGAAGAGTGGAAGAAGAATAATAAGAGAACTAACGATTTCAATAGGGGTCTTTGCCCCTTCAGGCACACTAATTCATTGAATTATTCATCCACTCAATTCAGTCAAATATGTTGAATAATTCAAGAATGAAACAAATGACTGTCCTTACAAGTGAGTCATTGAATCATTCACTTAATCAAATTTGTTCGAAAACACTGATTCATTCTTAAATGAAACAAGAATGCTACAGTGTGAGACACAGCAGAAAAACGTACAAAGTAACTGCAACATTGTGTCTAAAATGTAAGTTATTCATTATAAAATTTGTACATCAGAGTGAAACGGATTACAGAAAAAGAAAAAATGTAGGGCGGAGACTTGGTTTAGTGCATCGGTTGTTGATTGGATGTTGATATGTGGGTTTTGCACTCAAGGCAGGGGTTTAAGTGACTATTCACTACTTCATTGGAGAAGTCCTACATATGTCAACAGAGAGAAGTCTGTTGTTTTCACAGTTGATATTTTCAACATTATGAGGTAAACATATGCACAGATGAATAGTTCACTATAAGATCAATAAGATGCATTTAGAAAAAATTAGATTTAGCATGACTCCTCATGCCTTTATTGTATATCTTGATTTGTCATCACAAGTTTTTTCCATTATGTGTGGGCTATGGGAGGGGCTGAATGCTGCAGTAATTACACTGATGACAGAGAACAAATCATTAGGCAGCCATATGTCCATTAGCCCCAAAAATCTTGTGACTGTCCTCCAGAAGCTCTCCGTTCCAGGCCCACTGTTTTTAGGTTTTCCAAGGGGACTCGTTTGGAATTAAGCACAAAGTGATTTTTAATTGGCCATATGCTGCATCATCTCTCTCATTTAAGACAAAGGCAAGTCAAGTGAGCCACTAATGAAGGCAGGCGCTGTAGAACAATTATATCCAAATTGTATTTAAATACAATTTGGATATAAGAGAGACGAAAAAGAGGGTGAGAGAAGGGGAAGGGGACATGACCATCAGATTACTGAAATATTCATATCACACTCTGTTCATATCCCTGAGAGCTATACTTGAGGGAATTCTCCACATCTGCATTGACTCAAACGCTTCTATCAATGTTCTTAGTGGAAAAACTCAGTCTGCTAATATGCTACTTGAAGAAACGTGCATTTGTCGCCAACAGAATTGAGCACATTTTATTAGAATTGATCAGGATATAATTGATCAAACTATATACGCCGCCTAGTGGTACTAAAGTGTTGTGTCTCTTAATCAAATACACTTTATCCTAAAGGTTTATAATTTCGACTTTACTTAGCTGGAGCACTGTTATATTCGATTCTGACCGGCTCAAAGTTCATTGGTCAAATATTTCTGAATGCCGAAGACAAAATAATTGATTTAGTCTTAAATCGATCATTCACTCTAAAAAGTGCTGGGTTAAAAACAACCCAAGTTGGGTTGAAAATGGACAAACCCAGCGATTAGGTTGTTTTAACCTAGCGGTTGGGTTAAATGTTTGCCTAACCTGTTGGGTAGTTTTATGAACTCAACTATTGTTTATATGGCTGGATTAAAATGAACCCAAAATAGGTTGGAAATTAAAAATCAGACACATAATTACTAGAGGCAACAATAATAATCAAAAGGCGAACATTTATTATCAAGCAATTTAATAAATGTTTATTCTTTAATTATTAATAATTTGTTAATTTCCAACATACTTTGGGTTCATTTTAAGCAAGCAATACAGTAATTTTTAAACAACACTTGAGTTCATAAAACTACCCAGTAGGTTGGGCAAACATTTAACCCAACTGCTGGGTTTGTCCATTTTCAACCCAACTTGGGTTGTTTTTAACCCAGCATTTTTTAGAGTGAACTTATTAATAAATGTTCACCTTTTGATTATTATTGTTGCCTCTAGTAATTAAGTGTCTACATTTTTAATTTCCAACATTTTGGGTTCATTTTAAGTCAGCCATATAGTAGTTTTTTTTTTAATAGAATAGTTGGGTTAAATAAAACTACCAGCAGGTTGGGCAAACATTTAACCCAACTGCTGGGTTAAAACAACCCAATCGCTGGGTCTATCCATTTTCAACCCAACTTGGGATGTTTTTAACCCAGCATTTTTAGAGTGTACTTATTAATAAATGTTCACCTTTTGATTATTATTGTTGACTCTAGCAATTATGTCTTAATTTTTAATTTCCAACAAATTTGGGGTTCATTTTAAGCCAGCCATGTAGTCATTTTTAAACAATAGTTGGGTTAAATAAAACATTTAACCCAACTGCTGGGTTAAAACAACCCAATCGCTGGGTTTGTCCATTTTCAACCCAACTTGGGTTGTTTTTAACCCAGCATTTTTTAGAGTGAATTTATTAATAAATGTTCACCTTTTGATTATTATTGTTGCCTCTAGTAATTAAGTGTCTCCATTTTTAATTTCCAACATTTTGGGTTCATTTTAAGTCAGCCATACAGTAGTTTTTTTAATAGAATTGTTGGGTTAAATAAATCTACCAGCAGGCTGGGCAAACATTTAACCCAACTGCTGGGTTAAAACAACCCAATCGCTGGGTTTCTCCATTTTCAACCCAACTTGGGTTGCTTTTAGCCACGCGTTTTGTTTTAATAAACAATCGATTATGATCTAGCATGGTTGTTTACTGTACTTACGGTAGAAGACATACTCCGTGTTATTGGACCAGTTTCTGTCGTCTGTGTGTCTGTTGTGAGGAGATGTGGTGAGTGATGAATTGCACGCGACGATGTGGAATCCGCTCTCCGCGAGCATATCAAACGCTCGCTCCAGGTGGCGAAACTTGAGGTAAAGCTGGGAAGTGTATCGCTCAGGTGGCCGGTCAGGATCCCGGCTGTCGTTCAACGCGTCCCCGAAAACTTCTTTAGCCAGACCGACTCTTCCGCAAATAAAGATTTTGGGTATTCCTCGAGGTTTTGGATCAGCGTCCCTCCCGAACGCGCACGAGCTCTTGTATCCCACCGTGAGGAAGCCGTAGCGCCGATCGCGCGCGTCCAGGTAAGACGCGGGGAACAACCTCTGATCGCTTCCCTGGGACGCTTCGTCAAAATCACTGTGAGTGTAATCATCTGGGGTGAGGATTTTGACGAGCTCGGGCAGCTGGAAGAACTCAGCCTCCCGTTTCAGCCTCCCTTTCTCCGGGAAATAATCCGGCAGGACGACGTTCTTATCTCGGAGATAGTCCAGCACATATCGAAACAGAAATCCGTCCCTGTCAATGAAGAAGCGTCCCTTGATGTCCTGCGCGAGGTCGTTGGAAATGTCCTTTTTAGTGGAGAATAATTTCCCCAGCAGTGAGTTTGGCACGCTGGTGAGGGTGGCATGGCGCGTGTAGTACACCTGTCCACCTACATTGAGCTCAACCACGTCTGAAGAGCAACTCTGAGCACATCCACTGTCCTTGGGCGTTTGATAAGTCCTGCAATTTTCAGTCAGGGCCATTTTGGCGATGCACACTTCAAAAAATGAAAAAGCGAAGATGCAAAAGTTTTTGATATGTGTTTGCTGAGCAAAAAGTCAAGAGGAACATAACCTGCACACTCTGTTCACAGTCCATTATGTTAACATCTCTGAGACCTGCATAGTGTGTTTATAAAAGTATAAATGCATCAAAATGAGGCTTCTCCCACAAATGCAACTGGGCGTCTATTGCCAGATGATATATCTGAACACACATCTCCTGTTATTTAGAATAACGTAGAAATAGAAGAGCTCTCACCCATGGGAACCAATTGTGCAGCTCATGTAACCTCCAGCTGAAAATCCAAAAATAAGTTCTGCTTATAAAAAATGAAAAACTGCACCAGCCAAGACAGCTTCAACTTCCTTCTCTGTCCGTTCAGAACAGTTAGTCTACATGTATCTGGCACCCACCCAGCATTTCTCGAGTTGGAAAGGAGGGTGCGTTGGGAAGTTTGAGCATCCTTACTCTCCAGAGCACCAGCAGCGTAGTGCGAATGAATGCAGCGTGCTGAGAGAGGCTTTGGACGGGGGAGGGAGACCATTCTTAGGGAGATGAGCCTTACATCATCTTAAAGGAAAATGACAGCTGGAAAGATACAAGCGTTGCACCCTGCTTCTCCACATTTCCAGATATGCTCATGCAATTATTGTGCTCGATGAGAACATGAAATGCTTGTTTTCATCTCAGAACTTCATTGATTTAGTTTAAGTGGTTGAGCTCAAATCCCACATGCATTCTCAGAGATGTAAAAAATGTTGGGTTAAAACAACCCAAGTTGGGTTGAAAATGGACAAAGTCGGCGACTGGGTTGTTTAACCCAACATGCTGGGTAGTTTTATTTAACTCAACTATTGTTTAAAAATTACTGTATTGCTTGCTTAAAATGAACCCGAAATAGGTTGGAAATTAACATTTATTAATAAGTTTATTAATATTGTTGTTTATGGGTTGTTTTTAACCCAGCATTTTTTAGAGTGTATCTTTGGTGAGTTTTAGGGGACCTCAGTGTACGTATGTTATGGATTCAGGACCACGGACAGATCCGCAGAAACTTGGTTCCAGTTGGCTTACTGCACTCTAAAAAATACTGGGTTAAAAAGAACCCAAGTTGGATTGAAAATGCACAAACCCAGTGATTGGGTTAAATGTTTGATCCAACATGCTGGGTAGTTTTATTTAACTCAACTATTGTTTCAAAATTACTGTATGGCTGACTTAAAATGAACCCAAAATAGGTTGGAAACTAAAAATCAGACACATAATTACTATCAGCAATAATAATCAAAAGGTGAACATTTATTAATAAGCAATTTAATAAATGTTTATTGTTTCATTATTATTCATTAAACTTATTAATATATGTTAATTTTCAACATACTTTGGGTTCATTTTAAGCAAGCAATACAGTCATTTTTAAACAATAGCTGAGTTAAATAAAACTACCCAGCAAGTTGGGTCAAACATTTAACCCAACTACTGAGTTAAAACAACCCAGTTGCGGGGTTTAACCCAGCATTTTTTTTTAAAGGGTTAGTTCACCCAAAAATGAAAATTCTGACACCCTCATGTTGTTTCACACCCGTAAGACCTTCGTTCATCTTCAGAACACAAATTAAGATATTTTTGATGAAATCCGATGGCTCAGTGAGGCCTGCATACACAGCAAGATAATTAACACTTTCAGTGCCCAGAAAGCTACTAAAGACATATTTAAAACAGTCATGTGACTACAGTGGTTCAACATTAATGTTATGAAGCGACGAGAATACGCCAAAAAACAAAAAAACGACTTTATTCAACAATATCTAGTGATGGGCGATTTCAAAACACTGCTTCATGAAGCTTTACGAATCTTATGTTTCGAATCAGCGGTTCAGAGTTTGTATCAAACTGCTAAAGTCACGTGAACTATTGAAATTTCTAAACACTTATGATGTAACGAAGCCTCCTTTACTGAAATCACGTGACTTTAGCAGTTTGATACGCGCTCTGAACCACTGATTCGAAACAAAAGATTCGTAAAGCTTCAGTGTTTTGAAATCGCCCATCACTAGATATTGTTGAATAAAGTCATTATTTGTTTTTTTGGTGCACAAAAAGTATTCTCGTCGCTTCATGACATTAAGGTTGAACCACTGTAGTCACATGAACTGATTTAATGATGTCTTTAGTAGCTTTCTGGACACTGAAAGTGTTAATTATCTTGCTCTCAATGCAAGTCTCACTGAACCATCGGATTTCATCAAAAATATCTTAATTTGTGTTCTGAAGATGAACGAACGGATCGACATGAGTGTGAGTAATTAATGACAGAATGTTCATTTTTGGGTGAACTAACCCTTTAAGAGTGTAGAGGCAAAAATAATAATCAAAAGGTAAACATTTAATAAATGTTTATTGTTTAATTATTATTAATTAAACTTATTAATGCATTTTAATTTATTAAATATATTAATAAATGTTAACATACTTTGGGTTCATTTTAAGCCAGCCATAAAATAATTTTTAAACAACAGTTGGGTTAAATAAAACTGCCCAGCACGTTGGTCAAACATTTAACCCAACCGCTGGGTTTGTCCATTTTCAACCCAACTTGGGTTGTTTTTAACCCAGCATTTTGAAGAGTTGACATATATTTCACAATAATTTGAGTGTTGAATGTTATTCAATAGTGCATTGGCTTTATGCAATGAAACTACTTTCCTATCGCTTTGGCACTGTTCAGAATATACTGTAAAATCCACTATGAATACATATCACAGATTTAATGGCATTTTCTTTACTTTAATCTAACCCTCACAAGATTGCACAGATCCAGAGGATTCTTTGAGTTAGAGAACATGTTTGTTTAAGCATGCAAACCTTTGGCACACTGTGCTGATCTTGTTTCAAGGAATTTGCGAGCGCTGGCTTTGAGGCTGTGGTCACGCTTACCCAGCTAATTTTGTGTATTCTGCTTGAAAAAGTGTTGCTAGGCACCGACAGGAGAAACTGTGAGTGGGATTCAGATGGCAAATGCTCTGCTGTTTTCTTTTTTATCTGCAATAATGCTTTATGATAAAGGACCGGCAACAATACTGGCATGAACATAATGATATAAGTTTACTCCCTCTTAGAGACTGCTATAAATACTCAATTCTCAGATGATATGAATCATTAGACTATAGACTGCCAGCATATACTTGATGTTATTCAGTCCTCGTTTTAAAGCAGGTAGTTCTACATGATCACATCTGAAGTTGAAGACATGCCTTAAATAAAACACTTAAATAATGCAGGACAGTTCTTCAGGTACACGTCCAGCACTCTTTAATCATTCAGCCCTGTCAGAGTATTTTCAGTCACTGCAAAATGTATTAAATGTAAATTAAGAAATGTAATAAATCAAATAAAAATTTGCATTATCCAATTCATCCACTGATTAATGTGAAGCTTGCATGTTGCATTACAGATAATCCATGTATTATAAACATATAATCTTTTGATTACTTGGATTACTGGTCAAACTGTGTGGTCTTCATCCATCCATAAGCATAACACATACACTTCGGAGGAGGGAGTCGTCATAGCTGTGCAGCAATCCATTGACCTAGATTTTTAGTATTCTCTGGATTTCAGCCACCCCAGCCTCAGAGAGGAGCCATTTATGTGGATTTGGATGTTTCTGTGTTGCTGCCTTTGTGCTTAATGGAACCAGAAGAGTGCCATTATTGCAATTATTTATTTTTCAGCTCCATGGTGCGCTTTTGAGAGTGAGGATTTGATCCTGTTCCTTGCATAGCACCTATTTCTACCCATATTTTTAACTGTAGTTTTGCTGACAGTTTATGAAATAGTGTTTATGTACAGCTCCACATATTTTACATATTTTATCACCTAATTTTCTGTTTCTCCCTAAATGCATATTATCTACAAAGCAGTGTTATTTTATCATTATTGAGATATTATTAGGGTCAAAGACATTTAGATGTCTGCATCAGTAGAAATTTACAAAAGTGATTTTTATACATAGAAAGCACATTAAATGCAAGGTTTCAAATAAGTTTTGGGAGAATAAAATGTCAAAATGTGGGTGAAATACTGTCATTCAGTGTAACATTTTTATTTATGTAAAAATTGAAACTTATACTTAAGTTTCTTGACTTAGTCTGACCTGTATGTATTAAAATATATAAAAGAATAAGTGAGCATAAATTTTATTGCATTTTAAATGAGTAAAACATTCTTGCTGACAAATAGGCAAAACCTAGGATAGTGGCTAAGTTTAACAATGTAAAATTACAAGTCATTTGCATCTGGGGTAAAAGTGATTAGTCTTTAATATGGCATAATTTAGATTTTTGCCTGATAAGATTGATGCACAGAATGACATTTTAGTGTGTGTCTTCTGTAAATCATGGTAAAAATGTATGATATTTAATTTTTGCTCAGAAGAAAACAAACAAATGAAACCCATTCCCATTCTGATGTATTGAAAAACAACAACAACAATTCAAAGCTGTGTTACACTTACTGTTTTGATGCTTGAAAACCCTTTTTCGTCTTTGACACATTAGTTTTATTAATATTTTGAATTAATTGTTAGGTTAAAGCTGTCCATGTTACTGTGTAATTAAACATTTGAGTACTATCTACATGTACTTACTATAGGGTTAGTGTAGGATTAGGGGTTGGTTTAGAGTCAATTGCATGTAATTAAGCACAATTTATAGTAATTACTAGAGTAACTACATGTAACAAAGACACAAAGTATTACCAGTTTTAATTTTTATATTTTCCATTTTAATTTAATTTTAAAGGTTTAGTAATTTTGTTGTTTTTTGTCATTTTGTGTTTTTTTAAAAAATATATCTATTTTATTTTTTCTTTCAGTTTTAGTTATTTTAGTACATCATACGGAAGAGGATTAGGGCCAAGCAATAATAAAAAAAAACCCCATCTCGAGATTAAAGTTGTTAAATTTTGAGAAAAAACTTGTTAAATTTCGAGAAAAAAGTCATTAAATTTCAAGGAAAAAAGTCGAGATAAAATGTTGAGACTAAACTTATTAAATTACAAAAAAAACCTTGTTAAATTTCGAGAAAAAAGTCGAGATAAAATGTTGAGAATAAAGTCATTAAATTACGAGAAAAAAGTCATTAAATTACGAGAAAAAAATCGTTAAATTATGAGAAAAATGTTGTTAAATTTCGAGAAAAAAGTCGAGATAAAATGTTGAGAATAAACTCGTTAAATTTCGAGAAAAAAGCAGAGATAAAATGTTGAGAAAAAACTTGTTAAATTACGAGAAAAAAGTCGAGAAAATGTTGAGAAAAAACTTGTTAAATTATGAAAAAAATGTTGTTAAATTACGAGAAAAATGTCGTTAAATTTAGAAAAGAAAGCAGAGATAAAATGGTGAGAAAAAACTAATTAAATTATGAGAAAAAAGTCGAGATAAAATGTTGAGAAAAAACTCATTAAATTTCGAGAAAAAAGTTGAGATAAAATGTTGAGAATAAAGTAATTTAACGAATTTGTTCTCGTAATTTAACGACTTTTTTGAGTTTATTCTCAACATTTTATCTTGACTTTTTTCTCGAAATTTAACGAGGTTTTTCTCAACATTTTATCTCGACTTTTTTCTCGAAATTTAACGTCATTTTTCTCATAATTTAACGAATTTGTTCTCATAATTTAACGACTTTTTTCTCGTAATTTAATGACTTTATTCTCAACATTTTATCTTGACTTTTTTCTCGAAATTTAATGAGTTTTTTCTCGAAATTTAACAACTTTAATCTCGAGATGGTTTTATTTTTTTATTATTGCTTGGCCCTAATCCTCTTCCGTAACATCAAGTTAAACTAAACAAAAATAAGAAATGTTGTCTTAACAACTATAGCTGAAATAAAATGTTTTTTTTTAAATCTTTTATTTCAGTTAATGTTATTTTATTTAAAGCAAAACATTTTTGTGTAATCTAAGTTATATTAATAACCTTACTTTCATGTTATAAGTTAAACAGATGTTATATTAAACTCAAATAAAAAATAAAACACAATCTGGTAAGTAGCAAATTTACTTTATTGTTATTTTATGGCGAGATTTTGCATCACTTCCGGCCGTAGCTATATCTCTTCTAGCCACAACCACCGAACACAAATGCCTCTAAACACATAATATGCATGTGCATGCTGTCACCGTTTTCACAGATCCACGTTTTTGTAGTTTACACAGAGATGATAATGGTATCATTTTCAAAAACTGGCACTTTGAAACCTGTGTTCAAAGGTTTACGTTTTCAAGCCCCTTAAAATAAATGGCCAAAACAAATAAAATGTTTCAGTTTTTACTTGAAAACGGTGTCGTGTAAACAGTTCCTATGCAAAGTGGTAAACATTTTTCTGCATTTGTAAAGGATAAATACTATAGGGGTGTGACATTACACTTAGCTCATGAGACGAGACGATACACAATTTTAGGTTCACGAGAATGAGATATTTTAACACAGTTTTTAAGAATTCATAAATTACAAAATATATGACTGGAAAAGTGGTCTTTTATTCACCTGAAAGTCACAAAATGCAAAACCTACCTATGAAACAAAACATCTGCAAGGTTGAAGTGTCAACTACAGTATAAAAAGTATAAGCTGTTTGTTTGTTTGTTTTTACTCTTCTTTGCAAAAACATTCCAGATGTGTTCAACTGCGAGGGCGTCTCCTGTACCTCTTCAGGTCCCCCCATAGCTTTTCTGTAGGATTCAGGTCTGGGCTTTGGCTGGTCCATTCCAAAACATTCATCTTTCTTCGCTGAACAATGCACGCTTTGCACGTCTCCTCAATCAAACACACCTGATTCAGATCATCAGGAGACATGCAAAATGATCAGTGCTGGTGGAGGCTCCAGGAACGTGTTTGGGAACCCCTGATTTAGATGAGTGTTTTGGATCATTGTCATGCTGAAAGTTTTCTTCATTTTCAGCTTTCTAGAAGAAGCCAGAAGGTTCTGTGCCAAAAACGACTGGTACTTGGAGCTATTCATGTTTCCCTGTTCCAGCTGAAGAAAAGCATGATGCTGCCCCCACCAGGCTTCACCGTGGGTATGATAACGACACTGTTGTGCCAAACTTTTACCACTTGTTGATGACTGTCTTCTCTGTGTTCCACGGTGTATCGAATGCATGACAGAAAAATCTTACAAGAACAGCTGGGATTTATTTGGAGTTAATCAGAATCACTTCAGTTGTTTTCACATGAGCTTGATGATTGGTTTATTCTGAACCTATACATTTATTTAATAGTAAATTTTATGTTTTTTGTCTGTTTTAACCGGTGTGTATACATTTTATATCCACTGTACATAATTTGGTGTTCATTAACCCTTGTGCATCACAAAAAAGGGTCATAAAAATTTGAAGCTTTGGAGCACAGACTTAGGGTTCGGAGCACCAAAGTCACGTGATTTCAGCAGTTTGACACGCGATCCGAATCACTGATTTGACACAAAAGATTCATAACGCTCCGAAGCTTCCTGAAGCAGTGTTTTGAAATCGGCCATCACTATATAAGTCATTTTTTTTTTTTTTTTGGCGCACCAAAAATATCCTCGTCACTTTATAATATTAATATTGAACCACTGTACTCACATGAACTGATTTAAATATGTTTTTAGTACCTTTATGGATCTTGAGAGAGGAAATGTCATTGCTGGATATGCAGGCCTCACTGAACCATCGGATTTCAACAAAAATATCTTAATTTGTGTTCTGAAGATGAACGAAGGTCTTACGGGTGAAGAACGACATGTAATGACATTATTTTTATTTTTGGGTGAACTAACCCTTTAAAGTGAAGATGCATAAGATAAATCACATAAATAATAAGACACACACAAACAAAATAAAGCTAATACATAAATACATACATTTATTACATTTTAAGATATTTTAAACACAAATTAAATGGCTGTATTGGACGGTTTGACACTTTAAAATACTTTTATATGTAGCAAAAAAACCTTTTGGATTCAATAAAAGAGATCTAGTTGTACTTCCTTACACACTTTGGATGTCATTTATTTGTTTTTATTATTATTAAGACCCATACATGTAATAATGTTAAAGTTATCGCACCGACACTTGTGTATGTGAATGAAAGAAAGAGAAAAACAGAAGAACAACAGAGACAGAAGCAGGAAGAGAGAGAAGGTGTTATTATGGTGAAGTCACTGTAATAAGAGGCGCGATGTAATAACTCGTTACTGCCGATAGGTGGCACTGCATGTTGTAAACAGGGTCGCCACGGACCTTTCTACTGTAAACTCCATTTTGAATGTTTTTATGGTTTAGGGATTTATGGCACGCCTCTTTTCTCATGGCCGCAAACGAGAAAATTGCCTGGATTACCCAGATGGGGTTATGAATTCGGATTAAAACGCTGGACGATATCGGATCTGGGATCTTTTTTACGCAGTTTGCGATTTTTCTTGCTCTTCTGAAACGACCTCAAACTGCAGTGAAGGCTCTCATGTTGTTGCTAATCGCTTCCACACAAAAACAATGTCAGATGATGCAACAAATCAAAACAGGAACGTAAATATAAAAAGGTACGTATTATTTTTGTCGTGAATACAAATATTGGCTTCGATAGCGTAGAAGTATAGCAGCTAGCTTCAGATTAGTAACTGTCGTTTCTATATTCTGACTGAACTCGTGACTTGTTTTTCGCGGTTTTTTGCCGTTGAATAGTTCTTGCTCTGCAGTTTGGGCGATTTATGTACTTTTGGCTGTTTCGAGTTATTTTAATTGTTCAGGGTTTAAATGTGAATTGACTGACTCGTCTGTGGATTAGCAGTGAGAGTAAGTAGGCCTCAGTGCGTGTGTGTCTCGCGCTGCTGCTGGAAGGGCGCGAGATCAGCGCGAGACTTACACATTTTGGGGTTTTAATCCGTTTTTTAGTTGTAAAATGTGAGCTGTATGTATTTATCTGCAGATAACGTGTAAAGATAACGTTAAAGTTTACGACATCCTATTAGGCGGTTATAAATACGTCTACTTACGTTAAGTGCGCGAGCTAAGTGCGTGACGTGTATTTGACGTAACGTTATAAGGCATTACTGTTATTTTAATACATTCAAATATCGATAACTCACACAATTTCAATATATATACTTGAAAGGCGTACATATTAGTGTGTAAAAATCAGAAAAAAAAGAAAAATCCAACTTCTCGCGGGTCATTTGTTTGTTTAATTTATTTAATTTTTTTTATGACTGTTGTGGCTAATACTTTACCACAGTTTTGAATGTTAACAACTAACTTTATGCTATTGTAAAATCAGAATGAGATTTATTCGCTCACACACATAAGAAATTTGTTTTGGTGAAGTTTAGGCCTACTATATGAAGGATAAAAAGGCTGTAATAATAATAAAAAACAGAGATATGACATACAAAGTATGTAAGGTAGTACAACTAGATCACTTTTATTGAATCCAAAATGTTTTAATTATATTTTGCTACATATAAAGATATCTTGAAGTGTCAAAAGTGTCATTCGTCATTCAATTAATTTGTGATTAAAATGTAATAAATGTATATATTTTTTATTCTGGCATGATTTTATAACATCATATATCAACATATTGCAAAATGGTATTAAAATTATGTGTAGAAGTCGTTGCTGAATTTTAATGAATGTCATTCGGAGTAACCAATATAAAGAGGCCATTTTGGATCAAGTCATGTGGTCAATATCATGTGACAGGATGTGACATCATTCAGACGCCTGCAAAGGACCACATGCTCATGAAGCAAACCCTGCATCCCAATGTGCATACTATCCACCCTATCCGCCCTAAATAGTATTGAATATTACTAGTGTCACATACTATTAAGGATGGATAGTATGCACATTGAGACGCAGGCAAAGTAACTAACTCTCTTTTAACTATTTGAAAAATTCATGTTTTCACTTGATCATACGCATGTCCCGAAACATCAGGTCATTCGGTCCAACCGCTATAAAACATGGAAAATGTTGTAATATTTTAAAAACTTTACTAAATATAAAATGTTTGATTGCCCTTTTCTGTTAACATTGTTTGAAAATATAGTCATTCGGTATAACCAAAAGTGTCATTCAGTAAAACCAAAATTTTGGTTAAACTGAATGACTTTTTGGTGACAAATTTTGTCCATCTTGTAAAAAAATGACAAAAGCAGTGTTAATTGATTATAAAAACCACATAATCTCATTGTTAACACTTAATAAAACTTCAAAATGAATTAAATCTCCATGAGGTTTTTTTTTTTTTTTTTTTTTTTTTTTTTACACTTTTAAGGACCTTATTCCTCAATGACCCGTATTAAAAAATACATAAATGATCATTATGAACATTTGAAGTAGAAAATTACTATTATAAAAGTTTGTGTTTCAAGCAAATCTCCTAGTTTAGCTTTATTTTGTTTCTGTGTGCATTTTTTGAAAATATCGTCATTTGGTATAACCGAAATTTTGGAAATGCTCATTGGGTCAGCAGGGTTGGACAAAAACAGGTGGGGAGGAAAAGAGACATGTTAACTGCAAAATAATTAAGGTGAAAAATGAAGAGTGAAACCATCCGGGTGTATGTATATATATATATATATATATATATATATATATATATATATATATATATATATATATATATATATATATGGCTTGACAAAATTTGTACAAAATAATAATCTATATACAGACACAATTTTGCTAGGGAATGTGAATAAGAAAGGGCCAGGATATGTACAATTATAAATAGTGTGTTGGGTAGATGGCCTGGGGGCAAAACATTTTTCATATACACTGTAAAACCAGGTAAGTTCAGAATACTCAATTTTTTAGACTACGATTGCCTCAAAAAACTTAAGTTAAGCAACTCAAATTTTTTAAGTAAACAATAATTATAAATAACAATTAAGTAAAACTGAAAAACTAATGTTTAAGTCCACTGTACTTAAAACTGTTGTTTAGCATTCATAATGTTTCTCATTTTTCAATTATTTTGATGCAGTGTTTGTTAAACCCAATAAGTTCAGAATACTCAAAACATTTACTCGAAGATCATTTTAGTAGAACTTAAAAAATTAACTTTGTACGACACAAACTCGCTAATTATAATTAATATTGAATAAACTATCACCTAATCTTTATGGTTAAGTGTTAGTAACAGCACACCAGCATGCACAAACATAACCCTAAAAAGACCATTACTTGCAACATGCATTATGTAACCTTGAAGTTTGCAGCCCATTCTCGATCTAACCACAGGCACTACTCCACCACAGTGGTAACAAAACTTCAACATCACAGAAACACCTTTAAATACCAAAATAACAGAACATTAAACAGTAACAAATCTTCCCCTGTATTAATCTTGTGCAAACACACACACATTAACACTCAATTTCAACATTTCTCCTTACACAGTGTGACGCAAAGCATGCTGGGAACTCTGTTGCAACTCAGTTTAAATTTGAATTTATTCTTCTGATAACGTCAGTAAACATGGATGACGTCGCTGAGTACACTTAAAAATAATAATTTAAAGGTGCAATATGTAAGATTTTTGCAGTAAAATATCCAAAAACCACTAGGCAAGTGTTATATATTTTGTTCACTTGAGTACTTACAATATCCCAAATGTTTCCAACCATTTGTAAATGGTGAGAAAATTGCAATTTTAATCAAGGCTCCGGGACGTGTGAGGAGTCGCCTGTCAATTGCGTCATACCCGCGTTACCCTCGGTTTCCGGATTTATTTTGTAGAAACCATGGAAACACCAAAGACGCTTTAATATATTATACATTTTAATAGACAAGGGAACAACTGTTTGGTTACATTTATAGACAGAAAACTAATTGTTGTTATATAGCTCAACACGTTTATTCTTATTATTTAAATCTAATTTTCTTGATTTTTTTGCGAGTACCGTGCTTTACCATGCCTCAGAGAAAAACACTATTTTGTGAAGTAGCTAACATAGCATAATCAGATGCAGCTTTATTTTTAGTAACAGTAATACAGCATTTTCTCCATCATACAATACATTTTAAAATGAATTGCATGCCATTTATCAACACAATCATCCAGCATTTAATATGATACTGTAAAATCGATCTATCTTACTGCAGTGTGTAACAGTGTCTCACAGCAGCTGCCGAGCGAACGCACAGAGTAACACTATAACATAATTTTCAACACTCTCAAATGTATCTAATATGATAAACAGAGCTGTGTTACCTCATACTCATGACCGGAAAAGCGGAAGCAGCGCCGGCGACTGTGTCATAATAAAAGTCCCGCTGCTCGTGAGGCGTGTGTTGATCAATCGCTCCAGCTTCTCGTTCAGCTCCACAACACTCGCTCCTGCTCTGCTTCACACTACAGTAACGTTAATAATCTCATCCATGCACATGATTTCTTCCCGAGTCCTTTCCCGATTGTTTCCACCGGCTGTGATGATGTGAAGACCACGTCCCAAGATTACGCACTCAAACTTGACGTTATCAAGCTACGCCTTTGTTTTGAACAGGCCTCTAGCGACCTCTAGCGGTCAGAAATCTTACATACTGCACCTTTAAGTATAAGGGTTTACTAGGGCTGGGCGATATATCGCATGCGATTGTCACGCGCATTTCGTCAGTAAAGCCGGTTCCCTGATTACCGCTAAATCGCCATCACCTGCTTTCAAATGGAGCGGCATTTAATAGACAGAGCCGTAGTTGACTGACAAGCCGCGCAATATCACGTTCATTATCGAAGGCGATTCATCTGCGATATGAACGCGATATTGCGTGGCTTGTCAGTGATCTACGGCTCTGTCTATTAAATGCCGCTCCTTTTGAAAGCAGGTGATGGCGATTTAGCGGTAATCAGGGAACCGGCTTTACTGATGAAATGCGCGTGACAATCGCATGCGATATATCGCCCAGCCCTAGGGTTTACTCAAAAATGTTGAGCTGCACAAAAATAAAACTAAACTCCTTTTAAGTTGCATCAATGATTTAATAGACTTTAACTGCAGTGTACTCAATCTTTATAAGTTAGTAGTACTGTTCAGGTTTACAGTGTAGCGAAAACAGTTTTCCATGGTGCATTTTTGTCTGCCTCTTTTAATCATGTTTTGTTTTTATGTTATTTACAGTACATTATGCTTACATTTTTAGTGATGTTATTTATGGTCCTTTAGAAACTATAATTGTTTTGTTGTGTTTTACCACAGTAGTGCAAGATGGATCAAGGAGGACAGAAGAACGGCGCCAAGAAAGATGAGCGTTTGAATACTTTGGATTATAGCAACAACCCAGTCGAGGGGATTTTACGAAGCGGAATACAAAGCGCCATGTCTGTCGCCCCCACGTCCATGGTTCCTCAACCCAGTCCACTGATGCAGCCAGTTTCCGCTGACCTTCCCAATGGCCTGAGCAATTCACCCACTCTTGAGGAGCACAGCACCTCCACTCTTGGCATCTTTGCGGAGGATTCAGAGCTCAAAGCGGTTGGGAAGGAGCAACGGGCTCAACAACAACAATCCCAGGGCTCTTACACTTTGGGGGACAGCTTCTCAAGTCTGGAGGCCAGCATTGCAGACCTCAATAGCGCCTCCCCTTCAATGGACTCCCTGATCGGTGGAGTCGACCCCAATCTCTTTCCTTTAAAAACAGAGGACTTTTCTCCCTTGGATAAAGGCGATATGGACCTCGACCAAGATTCCTTTGGTCCCATTGGGAAAGATGTTGATGTTGGCAATCATAAGCTCTTTAGTGACAACACTCTAGACCTCCTGCAGGACTTTGAGTTGGACGGATCGCCCTCTGATTTCTATGTAGCGGATGACGCGTTCCTCTCCACCATAGGTGATGATGCTCTACTTGGAGACTTGACAACTAATACAGAGAAGGATTCGAAGGCCACGATCTCGGTGAGCAGCACAGTCAACGGTGTGAGCACTTCCAGCCCCTCCAACACCACCACCAGCTTGGCCACTGTGAAGGTGGAGAAGGACTCTATAATCCAGCTGTGTACTCCAGGGGTCATCAAACAGGAGAACGCTGGTGGGACTAACTACTGTCAGATTGGTCTCCACAGCACACCCATTAACATTTGTGGTGTCACCACTTCAAGTGGACAGAGCTTCCTCTTTGGGACCGGCTCATCCACAGCTGCTGTCAGTCAGCAGAAAGATCAGAAGCCTGTCTTTAACGTGTACACCCCTCTGACCTCTTCAGAAGACAGATGGAGCCGGGGCCAGGGCTTTGGGAATGCAAGTGGAATGCAACAGAGGGCCAGCGAATGCTTTTCCAAAAACTTCTCAAGCCCCTATGCCAGGTAAGATATGAAAGCCTCCTGGATGGTTAGTGCTTCAGTTACAGATTAAATTGACCAGCGCCACACCCACTTATTACGTAATCGCCATTGAGACAGAGCGACATGCGTCATAATCTGAAAACCATGCCCACCGGGGGAAAACAATCCCACCCTCTCCATTGCATGAAGCCGTCACCTTGTCATTTCTGACTTTTAACAAAAAAGCAGAACAATGTCTAAAAGCTGCGGTGTGACAGGGTGTGCAGCAAACAAGCTAAAAAACCCAGAACTAAGATTTTATAAGCTGTCGACCCAAAAAAAAAAACTAGCTTTTAAGGACACAAAAGTGGATACAGGCAATTGAGACAAAGCTCAACGTGTCATATTACTCTGAGAACGACGCCCACTGGAGGGGAACGTAATTGGCGACAGGAAATATAATATATAACTGACATTACCAGTATCAAAATGTCTACTGCACACATAGGCATACTGAGTGTCATGATCCCACAATTTACCCTTTCTTCCTGCTGATGCTTCACATCTTAATGCCTGTATCCACTTTTGTTTCCTTAAAGGCTGGCTTTTATGGTTCGGGATGGTAGCTTAGTTCTGGGTTTATTAGCTTGTTTGCTGTACACCCTGTCACACAGCAGCTTTTAGGCATTGTTCTGTCTTTTGTTTGAAGCAAGAAATGAAAAGGAGGCAGCTTACGCAATACAGTCTCAATGGAGGGGTTGGATTGTTTCACCTCAGTGTGGGTGTGTCTATTAGGGACAAAAAATCGATGTGTGACTCGATTCTGAGATTTTCCGAATGCATCGCGATTCTCTCAAATCAATTCTGAGCTAAATTTTAACAGCAGATAACGCTCTAGGCTTGTTTTTAACTGCACACTCAAATGCTCATGAAGAAGAGCGCTTGTGCGTTTGGCTGAGTCTGAGAACTTACTTGTTCAGAATGCTTTTATGACGCGAGAAAACATTGCAAACATTTGCTTCAACCTTTTTGAATTTTAGAAATTATTATTTTATAGAAGGTTTAAGTGGTGTGCGCAAGGAATTGGAGGCAAGCAGAGTATGGCTGTTTCTTAAGCACATAGTGAGAGAATCGTGATTCATTCGGAAAATATCAGGATCAATCCAGAATCATTTCTCGATTCATGATGCATCGATTTATTGTCCCAGCCCTAATCGCCACGGATCAACGGTAGAACGAAACTTTTTCCGGAAAGTTCACTTTGGCATGCTGTTTCCTGAAGCAAACTCCAAACAATCTTTGTTTTGGCCTGATTTTGTTTGAAATGACGTCACATTAGTTCATCTTTCAATTTCGCTTTAAGTAAATCGGGGTCTTAATTAATGGAGAAACAAGGAAATTCATTACTCAAAAGTGTGGCAGTGTTATTTTTTTATATAATGTTATAATTTTTATTAATATTTTGAATTAGCTTTCATTTTTATATTTTTAGTTTCATTTGAATTAATTTATCTTTTTAAATAATAATACTGTTTAGGTTTAATAATTTTTTTTTAAAATTAATTTAATTTTAGTATTAGGTTTTATTTATTTCCAGTTAGTAATTGTAGTGCTTAAACTTATTTTAGTTATTTGCCAGGTTATTTGCCAACATTTCTAATCATTTAATATTTAGATATTTTCTAATAATATTTAATATTATTAAATATGTCTAATATTTATTGCAGCTTCATTTCAATTAACAAAACTTTTTTTTAAATGGTTTTAGTTAACAATAAAAAAGTGTGGAACCATTTTAGCAGGATTTTAATAGTTTTGGCACAAAAATATATTCAGTATTGAACAGAAAGGAATGCACAAAATAAGAATTGAAATTTGAGAGTATCTTTTCTGGGAATAATCATGCCATGTACGAAACATTGTTCCTCCAGTACAAAACAGCCAGGAAATGGAGGTCAGACCAGAAAAAAAATCAGCGTTGATTTTTAAAGACTGCTCCTAAATTAGCCTAACAATTACCATGCTATACCATTATTGATTTGTTACAGTTTAACCCACAGTATTAAATTACTTAAAGATGCTATAAGGTCAATGCAAGAATACAAAATCTGACACTGAACATTCAGACAGTACTGCTCCATTTCCTTCTTCACATTCATGTTCGATCATGTTTTTACTTCTATCTCTCGTCAACTATTTGCGAACCCTGACTTGTGTGAGCAGAAATCTTAATCGTATGAAATGTGCTTGGAGGGCATAACAGTAGGGCAGAACTTCTGTGGAAATAATCTGTTAAAGTGCTTCTTTTGTTAATATAAAAACCGTTGTGTGTGTTTACTGTAAGTCAAGGAAGTCTGAAGATGACAATACTTATCAAGGAGTTATGTAACTGACACACATAGGAGAGGGATCTCCATAAAGCAGGTCTCTGCAGCTCGACCCGAAACCTGCTCATCCAATACTGCAGCGGTTTGATTGATTGGTAATGGCGTGTCAAGGATAAAGTCTTTGAGGAAGTGTCTGCATATTTGTCATGTGACAGGGCCATTAGTGACACACCCACATAGTCCAGCTTTGCTGGATGCTTAAAATAAACACAAAGATTGTTTCTCTAATGTCAGAGTCACTGAGTTTAGATTAGGGATTTGCACGAGTACTCAGGCATGACAGCAACGGTGATCGCTCCAACTTTAGTTTAAAAAATATATTGTAGCACCAATCTGCCATACATAACATTATAATGAGAACACTTTTGTATGTTGTGAATTCTTTGTGCTTTAGTTGCCACATTGTTATGAGAAGAGCGCACTTTCTGGCTAGCAAGTTCACTCACAATTGCATCCTTTTGTGCAGATACAAGTTGTATTGTTACATTTATGTTGTGTATCTAGGATATCTGATTAATCTCATATGTGTCATATAGAACTGGCTTCAGTTTACTGTTGTTCATTCATTCTTCTTCACCTCATGCAGCTGTTCCTTTTAGATGTTTATTTTTCGAAAACATTGATGCATTATTGATTATCTAGCAGTGTCGTATTTTCATATTACAATTGTCATATTTTTATTTGTCAACATCAATTTTCATAACAGTGTTTTAATTAAAATTTTGGTAACACTTTATTAGTTTAGGGTCCAATTCTCACTAATAATTAGTTGCTTATTATCATGCATATTACTAGGATATTGGCTGTTTATTAGTACTTATAAAGCACATATTAATGCCTTATTCTGCATGATCATATTCTATATCCATTAATCTACCCAATATCTAAAATTAACAACTACCTTACTAACTAATAATAAGCAGTAATTAGGAGTTTATTGAGGCAAAAGTCTAAGTTAATAGTGATAATTGGATCCTAAAGTGCCATAATCGCCATGATGGACATGCCCCGCCCCCGAGTACTTTGTAAAACAAAACCCTGACAAAAACACCCATCTCTAGTTCAGATCTAGTTCAGATGTAACGCCAGTATTACCACTTCTCGTTTCAGTAATCAGAGTATGGAATCTTACCTGATGTCAACAAGAAATCAAAATCAACCCTGTTTGCTTACTTAATTAGGGCCCTATGAAATACGTTTTATTTTTTCTCAAATTCCATTTTATTTTTTCCCAAATTCTGTTTTTTCCGTTTTAATTTTTCTGGATTCCGTTTTTTTTTTTTTTTTTTTTTTTCAGTTTTATTTATTTTTTGACTCCATTTAAATGGCTAAATTAAATTTTAGTAATCAAAGCATGTCTAATTAATTGAAATAATGAATCTTGTCCAATTTACCAACAATTTAAAAAAAGGTTTTTTTTAGGGCCCTATGATAAACGTTTTATTCTTTCCCCTCAAATTTTATTTTTACCAAATTCTGTTTTCTGGATTCCATTTTAATGGTTTAATTCCATTTAATTTAATAATCAAAAAGCATGTCTAATTAATTGGATTCTTAAAAACAACAATATTTATTAATTAAAAAATATATTTTCAGGTTCTGTTGTGTATTTAAATTTTTCTGGCAATCAAATGAATGCATACCATTTAATTTATCTTTTAATCATGAAATTACTGAAATTTACATAAAATCTTAGCAGTACAGTAATTAAATAGACATTAATATAAGGTTACAGCCGGAGTGTCCAATACAGTGTTGTTATTGTTAACAAATATTAAAGCTATTAAAAATCATTTTCGGTTATTGAAATGAAGCTGAAAATAAAGTATAAATAAAAACTTAAACTTATAAAAACATTACGTAACATTAGATATGTTGCCTTAGCAACTAAATGAAATAAAATAAATTTCAGTTGAAGTACTAAAATTACTAAAACCGAAATAAAAATGAAAATATGAAAATTTTGGCTGATCGACCGATAACCGATAATTCTTTATATTTCTTTATATTATTTATATTTGAAAGCCGATAACCGATATATTGGCCAGATAAATCAAAATTAAATAAATACTATTTATATTATATGGTATATAATATATACCAATTATATGACTAAAGGGCCGTCAACTAAAAACAAATGTTTTGGATGTATTTAGGACGTTCATTTACACGACAACAGGGTTTGGGGGCCTAAAAATGCAAATTTTTGAAAACAATATCATTATCATCTCTGTGTAAACAACAAAAACCGCATCTGTGAAAATGGTGACGGCATTCACATTTCTTTACAAAGTGACATCGCCATCTACTGGTCTGGCATGAATAATACAGCCTTTTAGTCATTTTCGCGGCTCCGAGTAAACTGGGATCGTTTTGATAACGTTATCTGTACAAAGAAAAAATTTCGTTTTCAGTACATCGTTAATTAACACTGGTCCAGTCCTACTCCAGGAGGGCCACTTTTCTGCACAGTTAAGCTCCAACACACCTGCCCTGTGTCCGAAATCGCCCCCTATACTCTTAAATAGGGCACTATTTGAGGGGACAGCCATTTTTAGTGGTGTCCGAAACCTTTATTTAATGCACTCATTCAATCCCACAATGCACCGCAATTACGAGTGTACAACTGATATACGCTCAATGGCTAGAGAATACCCATAATGCATTGTGACAGTCGCACGCCGAATGAATTCCGGCGACTTGCCAGAAGATGGCACCCGCAGCTGAATCAGCCCGGCTCTAAATGATTACTGGGCCACTACATAGATGTTTTATGAAAAAAAAAAAAAAAACGTCACAAGCGCACCATAAAATCATCTAAATAGTTGGTGGTTCTGGCTAGAAAAACAGTCAGTTAGTGGTTCAGTCACGGATAGCGTGAACAGATGGTGAAACACAAGAGAGGTTTCATCTTTAATTTACATGTGGGCTCAATTATCAGGCCTTTGTGGTCTGCAGGTTTTGAGTGGGAGATGAGGTTGTTTGCAACTGCATCCCAACCTGTGTGACATTTAATGGCTTGCGGCCAGATTAGACAGAAGCTGTCTCTCTCTCTCTGTCTCTTTGTTTGTCTGTCTCTCACTTTCTCTCTTGTGTGCACGCTATGCGGCAAACGCGGTTGGTATCAGGTCGGTGGTGCCGCTTTTTTCTCACGCAAACATGCAAGTCAGTTCACACCCCTTTTGTTTTTTCAGCATTTTTTATTCCTATCGCCTCTCTTATGTGACTGTCTTTAATGAGGATCTAATTGAGCCAAACCCTTTGATTTGTAGTGACTCAGACATTCTTCCTGAAAACTTTGCTCAAATTGTTCTTGGCTTTATATGAGTCAATACCGAGTCACTCTCAGGCAGCTGTGAATAAGTAGCTTGTTTTCTCTTTCTCCTCCTAGTCTCTCTCTCCTCTTTTCCCTCCAGCGCACACACCCACTGAGTATTTTTAACTCTGCATAACCAGCTCCACAATGAGGACCTTTGGACTAGTGAAAATGTAGGTTTTCTGGAAAAAGAAGCCCCAGGAGCTGAATAAAACAGACTGTTTGTGCGTTAATTTAAAGTGCTCTGAACATGTAGAAAGTCTATATTACTAAAAATGCAACTTATACTTCCGTTGGCAAAGATGCAATTTGATTACACTTGTAGCTGAACAGAGAGACTCCAGACAGAGGAGGTTTATGCACAGCATTCTTCACTCAGATTATTTGACAAGATTGACAAGTACTGATATAGAATATGAGATATAATTGCATACTGAATATGGAATGTCATCTGGCTTTTGGTTTTATTCTTCATGTGAACAAAGCAATGAAGTGATTAAGTCAATATGAAATGCAATAAGTAGAGATGCACCGATATTAAATTTCTCCGGTTATTCAGATTGATCTCTGCTGATACCGATAGTTTGGGGGGTTCTTTTAAATTAATGATAATTTCATTATAATTAAATAATGAATCATTATATTTTGAAAGAAATCTCACTCCATTTCATCAACTTGTTTCAGAGTAACTGGTATCAGTTATAAACAAACACATTACTTAAATTAATATTAACACACATTAACTAAATTCATTCAAACTTTCTGAATGTTATTAATTACTATTAATATTGAACATCAGACTGGTTTCTTAGCATTTTCTTTACACAAAGCCCAAATGCAGTGCATTTTCCTGCCCTTTTTTGATTTACAGGATATATCGGCCCTGACTATTGGCTGTTTTTAAACTATCGGATGTATAAATCTGATAGTATAAATTTGCTTTTATCGGCTGATACCGATTATTGGCCGATATATCGGTGCATCTCTAGCAATAAGCTTATTTTTAAATAAAAATAAAGTTTGATCCATGTTACACTAGCATAGACCTGCACAATTCTTGATAAATTGATAATCAATCAAAACAGTTTTTGTTTAAAATAGATGTGTGTCAGCAGTGTGTGTACACAACCACCCTATAATGATAATAATCCACCCACTCCTCTTTTTTTAATCCCCATAAGTCATAAGCAGTCTGGAGATTCTAGCTGCTGACAGACTCTGCCCTGTTAGCATAGCTCCTCCCCTAAGTGAGCTGATATTAACGCACACATATTAACACCATTGCCTCGCCTAGCCTTGTCTAGGTACTGTATATCACGCTGCTTTCACTTTAATACACAGATCTAATATACAAATGCGATTTTTTTTTTCTTTTCCCCTGCTGTTTACGTTCACAGACAACGAGACGATGACTTAATAAAAATGTTTTGAATGACTAAAACTATGACTAAAATCTACTATAATTTTCGTCAATGAATAAAAACGAGACGAAAATGATAGAGAGGGATGATTTGGGAAGATATCCAGTCAGTACTGCTGTCATGTGTGGAAGATGCGCACATTTGAAGTGCTGATCTAACCGCGGCGCTGTTGCATGCTCTACAGGCTCACCGAGCAGCACTTCAGACTGCTTCCCAATTAATGAATAGCGCACATTTATGCCAAGCGATTGCTTATGAGCTAATGTTGATGAATTATGACAATGTTTACTACACAATGTTTATATGGTCATATGTTTTAAATGGTTGTAAGAATGCATATTTTATCTCCCTCGTCTGAACTTAAATGAGCAGACTGCTACAGTGTTGACTGTAGACATTTACCAGTTCATTATTGTTATTTTATTTACACAATAAACTGTATTTCATTTAATTTCTATTTAATTCATAGATAACTACTGTATCTTCTGTCACGGGAAGGAAAGACTAAAGGGGGTCTTTTTGCACTTGAATGATCAATGTGCTTTGGCAAGTAAAGTACAGTTGGTTGTCTTAAGCGAACATGAACAGTTTGGAGAATATCAGATGTATATCAGTGTATTGGATCTGAGAAATGCTTACTTAATGCATTACAATTTAACTAAACCCTTTAGATTTTAGTCGACTAAATCTACTGTAGATTTAGTCTACTAAATATCATAAGAACTAGACTAAAACAATTTCCGATGTCTAAAATATGACTAAAACTAAATGGCATTTTAGTCAAATGACTATGACTAAGACCAAATCAAAATTTGCTGTCAAAATTAACACTGGTGTTTATGTGAACTTTGTGTGTTTTTGACAGTGCAATAAGACTTAGTTTAATACTCAGGAGACGTGCCATCTGACAGGCAGCTTTCTGTGTGCGTGCTTTAGGTGTGTGTGATCAGAAAATGATATATCAGAAAGTTAGTCTGATATGTCAGTCTTTGCGTGCAGATAATTAACTTTCATGATGATGAAGAAATGCAATGTCAGACAAGCGTGACCACAATAGAGATGATAATCAAAACCAAACAGATGTTTTAGATTGCAGCAGAGCATTCGAGGCACGAGCTGTACAGGCTCCGCCCTCTTCTGAATAGGGGGGGTGGGGAGCAGCAGCTCATTTGCATTTAAAGATACATGCACAAAAACAGCATGTTTTTCCATCCACTCAAAAATGGGCATTCAACATGATCTGTGGGGTATTTTGAGCTGAAACTTCAGACACATTCTGGGGACACCAGAGATTTATATTACATCTTGTAAAAAGAGGCATAATAGGTCCTCATTAACTGGTTTTTGTTGCCAAAAACCAACTTTCCAGACCTCTACACTAAAAGCTATGTCAGCTACTGGGAAGGTATTTAGTCATTTCATATATTTGACAGCAGACAACCCAAGTTTAACCACAGCCATAAAGAGGGCAATGACTCTTTCTCTCTTTTATTTCCTTCTTTCTCACTTACTTTTTCACTGTCTCGCTGTGGTTCCTGTAGAGCAGGAATCTTGACAGTCAGCAAAAGTGGATAATGGATGCAAGTCACCTCTGTGTTTATAAGTGCTTTAGCACACAGAGATCAGGCTGCCTGAAACACTCTCAGTGCCATTGGTTTGACCTACTTTTTCTTCTGTATCACAGCTGGGCTGAGCAGAGCTTACCCCGCGTCTGCACTACAGGCCAGCGGCGCGACTCAACAAAACCCCCACGTCATAATTAACAAAACAGTCTAAACTGCATGCGTGCAAAGACCTGAAGGACAAACCTAAGTATAATGTAATATGCTACGTACTGTGGTAAAATCATGCAGCCTTGTGCCTTCGGCCGAATCACAGCTGATATTGAGTACAACAGTTCGAACATTTTCCTCTTGGTGCGCTACTTACGCTTATGATTACTGGTTTAAACTCTGTGACATTTCCATTGAGAAGAATGCAGATAATGTAACTGTATGTCGGCTTGAGCAAACCAAATGTGGTTAAACTGGTTGCAAAGTAAATGTGTCCTACATTTTCATTTTTTTTTACAAACATGATGAGTCATCTTTGCAAAATAGAAAAGCAAGATGGAGCTTCTTGCGTTGTGATTATATATTAATAGAACGATTTATCATGTGTTGGTAATTTTATTTTAAGAATCGTTGCGTTTAAAATGCAGAGTGTTTGCACCTAATTCACAAGTCAGTAAAATTATCAGAACTTATTTAAGGCTTTGAGAAGAATGTCAGAAGCAGCGATGGCATGCTTAACTTCCTCTTACTGTTTTCATGTGTTTCTCCTAAGGGTAAGAGCCATTTCCCTTTTTTATTGCTGCTTTTTCTCTCCGATCCAGGGAGACTAGAGTCTTTAGCCAAGTATTAGGCATTTCCATCAAATTAAACAGGTGATTAAAACACATGAACCTTTGCAAAATGTCATTATGTGCCATTATAAGGTATAATGAAGATATTAAAACAAATACACTAATTAAAATGTGTCCTCGTAAACAAATTGAATGTGAGATTTTCAGCCCACTGTCAACACTAGATGGCAGGGCCTGTACAGATCGATCAATACATCACTAGAAGGATATGTAATGTGGAGGAAATCACGTGTATTGTAGCCATCAACTGCAGTCTATAAATAAGTTAACAGAAGATGGAGAGAGTGGGATTTTAGCCACAGGTTATCTCATCATTTGAAAACGCAAATTCTTTTCCATTATTGCATGAAATGAAAATTCACCTCATCTATTTTCTAAATGCATCTTGGTGTGAACAATTCATACATGCATGCTTCATTTTTTATTTTTTTGACCTTGTTGCAATTTCGATATTAGTTAGTTTGATAGATACTTTGCCAAAGAAATGTAGCAAAACACAACGTTAGAGACTTTTTATGTTATTATGAGAAGGGTAAATATATCTTCAGTTCATTATGAAACTGTGGCAGGACAGATTAGACTGTGGTGGGCCACCACAGTGTAGGTAATTACTGGGAAACACTAGCTATGTTTCCATGCATCTATTTTTATGCACATTTTGGGATATTGCATCAAAAACTACTTGATGGAAACGCCAAGATGTGCATGAAAAAACGTATGCGCTCATTTTTATCTGACAAATAAACATCCATAAACTACTATGGAAACACATTTACTGAATAAATCCCTCGATGCACATAACAAAAAAAAAACGTGATGTTGTGCGATGGGACGGCATAACTGGACTAACAAGCGGACCAATTTCGAGCATCTAAAAGCATCTGTTTTGGTTGTTCTGAAATGCCTGAGAAAAGTCAGTCGTCAAAGTATTTACGTCACAGAACTCTGCGTTCCCAAACAGCAGAAATCAGAAAAGCAAGATAATGCATTTATTGCATTATCTTGTCTGCCTGCACAAATAATTTATTATTATATACGAAAATTGTTATACATTGGCTTCTCCTACTTTTCTTAGTGATATTTAGTGGCAGTTTATCAGGAAGTTCGCTTCGATTGACTACACGGAAACGCTTATTTATTCGCAAATGTTTCCAATTTTGCGCGTAAGTTAAATTCGCAACTTTGGATGGAAACAGCTACTGCTTGTAATGTTTAAAGGCACACTATGTAACTTTTTGCCACTAGAGGTCGCTTATTCAAAACAAAGGCGTAGCTTGATGACGCCTTAATTTTGCGCAATCATGGGAGGTGTTGTCTTCATGTCTTCTTTTTTGTCATATTAGATACATTTGTGTGTTGAAAGTTGTTATAATGCTACTCTGCGTTCACTCAGCGGCAGCTATGAGACACTGCAGTAAGATAGATCGATATTAGGCATGGTAAAACATGGTACTCGCGGGATTTAAACCATAAGACTTACTGCGTTGAGCTATATAACATGATTAGTTTTCTGTTGATATGAATGTATCCAAACAGTTGCTCACCTGTCTAATAAAACACATAATATATTAAAGCGTCTTTGGCATTTCCATGGTTTCTACAAAATCAAACCGAGGGTAACACGGGTATGATATAATTGAAAAGCGACACACGGACACAGTCTGTGTCCTGGTTAAAATTGCTTATTTCTCTGGGTTTAAACATTCTTGGAAACATTTGGGATAATGTAAGTACACAAGTCAAAATATGTAACATTGTTCTAGTGGTTTTTGTATATTTTAATCCAAAAATCGCACATATTGTGCCTTTAATTAAAAATGTGATATCTGGATCTGGAACATGCCCCTGCAAGCTCACGTTCATCTGCCTTCTCTTTTGAGTGCCACACCCACTTTTCAACATCCAATCAACAACTGATGCACAGACCCCACCCCACATTTTTTCTTTTTTGATAATATGTTTCACTCAGATTTATTTCTCGGTTCAGAAGAAAAGATCTGCCGCTACTTCCGTTTTATTGTGACTTTAATAGTTTGATAAAAGTTTAAAAGACTTTCTTTTAGGGTTCAGATTATTTTCATCAAACTTTATCTCAGGGCCTCCGGGCCACCAGCACAATTATGTCTCAAACTATTATTAACATGTTTTCTAAGTTAGAGAGAACAGGTTGAGCCTTGATGCTATTAAATTTAATTGCACAAGTAACACTAGCTCAATAAACCGCCAAAAAAAACAGCTTTTTTTTTTTTTTTTTAAATGTATCAAGAGTAGATGTGAGTGTACTTTATATATTGCGTAACCATGAAGTTTGTCTGGTAATATCAATAAAGAACTTCACACAAATGACAGGCATCATATATGATTATTTATTTGGAACTTGATGGATGCAAACCAAAAGATAATTTTATTGATAACAAAGCAGTAAATCAGGCATCTGTGCAAAAACAACTTCACTTTATGTAACATGATAGTCATAGACTTAAAGCAGACTAATAAATACTTATCAACTGGGTCATGTATTAATGCTGCAAGTCATGACATTGCTTAACATCTGTAAACAAAGGAAGTTTCGCCAGTTTCACTTTGTGCCAAACATGATTTGTCTTGTCTTGGCTTGTTTGGGACATGTCTCATTCTGTATCTTCACATGACTCCATGTTTCTTTCACGTGTGAATACAGTAAAGCAGTGCTGACCACTGATAGTCATGCAAATACATCAACTGTAGTATATCACAAAATCTGTACCAGTTGAGTCTTGGTATGTTATTATACAGCCTGTATCATTGTCTACACAGTGAATTTAGACCGAAAATCATAATGATACTACAGCTGTTTGTCTTTAATGTTGTATTTGGTCACTGATCTACACAGTTATAAAAGCAGATGTTATCTGTTATTGCATGAAAACACATTCATGCTGACTAAAGAGGACATGCAACTGTTCTCTCCTCCTTTTCGCTTTGCTTCACTTGATGGATTTGCATGCAAGCCCCTGTTTATTTTATTTCTGCTACACTGTGAAGGACTACTTGTATTATCTTTCTCTCATGCTGAATGTGTGTGTGGGCGTTGCACATGTGGCTTCGTGCAGCCAGTGTGGAGGTGCTACATGTTTAGGCCACATTCAGCCGTCGCCCCCTGGTGGCTAGTCTAACATCTTCTATTATGTTTTGTAATCATTTCTTTGGCTTCTAACTACTTGTTATTAAGATATATATATATATATATATATATATATATATATATATATATATATATATTTCAGTGATAAATAAATAAATTTGTGTTGAGTTCTTGTCAGTCCAAGTGAACAATGTTGATTATTATTTAATTAATATTTTTTCTGTACATTAATATGCTCCTGTGTTCTGTGTGTTTCAGACCTGAAGACAGCACTGCCACATCCTCAGCTGTTGGAAAGTCCGGCACCGGCGTACACAAGATCTGTCTGGTGTGCTCCGATGAAGCTTCGGGCTGCCATTATGGAGTCCTCACCTGTGGAAGCTGTAAAGTCTTCTTTAAGAGAGCAGTTGAAGGTGAGGAATACACCTGTATCCTTGTTTTATATCTGTGGCCAGCATTTATTTGATCAAAAATACAGTAAAAACAGTAATATTGTGAAATATTATTACAATTTAAAATAATGGTTTTCTATTTTAATATACTTTAAAGTATAATTTATTTCAGTCATGCAAAGATGCATTTTCAGCATCATTACTCCAGTCTTCACATGTGTCACACGATCCTTCAGAAATCATCTAACATGCTGATTTATTATCAATGTTTGTGCTGCTTAATATTTTTTTATAACCTGTTTTTCAGGATTCTTTGAGGAATAAAAAGAACATCATTTATTTAAAGATGCAGTCTGTCACTTTTTTTGTTTAAAATCAATTTTTGAGCAAGTAAATAACCAGCCAGTGTTCAAAACTGTCTCCTTACCTTAGCTTGATTCACAACGGTAAGCTTGTAATAATGTTTTCTAATTCAAGTGTTACTGAATCCGATTTCCGCGGGAAATTCGAGCATGCTGCCATTCGTCTTTGCGTCATTACGTCACGTCTGTTTACATAAAAAACGAGTCCCAGCTAGTAGCTATATCATGTGAGGATGGCGGATAATTGATAGCCTTTTCTCACTGCAGCTGCAATAATTAAACATCGTTTTGATGTCTGATTGTATGGTATGACAAATTAGAGAGTTAGAGATTAGACTTTACAGAAATTGAAATCTACAGGTAACGCTAATACACACAAAGTATAACAATAATAATAATATGCACGGTTTGATGTGATATGAGCTAAGTGATCTTTAGATTTAATCACCATTAGCAGCGATTTATTGTAATCCTTTTTTTCCCTCAGTTGGTCAGAACAAAAGTGGCAGATTTGTTACTTGTTCAGATGACGTTTTCCAGTGAAAATTCTTATTTTGGTCATACTTCCAAGACTACAATCTGTGATTCTGGAGTACATTCTCCTCAAAACATTAGATTCATCCGTGCTGAGGAACCGTGCCGATGCACAACCCACGTAAAATTACGCATCTAACTGCAATTTCAGGTTTCAAAGAGAGATGGCGACAAAGAGGCAAAACTTACGGACTGCAGCTTTAAATTAGAAATCTTTTTTTAGCAATATACACTACCGTTCAAAAGTTTGGGGTCAGTAATTTTATTTTTTTATTTTTTGAAAGAAATCAATACTTTTATTCAGCAAGGATGTGTTAAATTAAAGACTTATATTGTTAGAAAAGATTTCTATTTTGAATAAATGCTGTTCTTTTTAATCTTTTATTCATTAATGAATCCTTTAAAAAGTATCACAGGTTCCAAAAACACAACTGTTTCCAACATTGATTATAAATCAGCATATTAGAATGATTTCTGAAGGATCATGTGACACTGAAGGCTGGATGATGCTGAAAATTCAGCTTTGCATCACTGAAATTATATTTTAAAGTAAATTGTAATAATATTTCACAACATTACTGTTTTTGCTGTATTTTTGATCAAATAATGCAGGCTTGATGAGCATAAGAGACATTAAAAATAGTAATGTGTCCAAACTTTTGATCAGTACTGTAAGTACACTACAATTGCACATGCAATACATTTAAGCACATTTCTTTTTCACAAGGGATGAAGGCTGGTCAACAAGACAAATCAGTGGGAAACAAAAATATGTGATATTCTTTGCTTTATTAGGTAGTTAGAGACCACGACCTTCCAGCATGTTCTGATTTCTCATTGCATGTCTATTTCAGATGAGTCGTACTATGAGTCATTCGTCTGTGAAATGTATCTCTGCTTGAAAGAGGAAATGCATTCTGATAATATGCAGACAAATAACGTGAATAGGAACTTCTGTTAATTGCTGTTTATTTTAGTGGCAGAAATGTTTATTGTTCATTTTAAAAAAAGTAGCAAATTCATGCTTGACAGCTTCTGTTCATGATGAGCGAGTGCATCCTGTCTAATCCACACTACTCTTGATTCTCGTAGGGCAACACAATTACCTGTGCGCTGGACGGAACGATTGCATCATTGACAAAATCCGCCGGAAGAACTGCCCTGCCTGTCGTTTCCGCAAATGCCTCATGGCAGGCATGAACCTAGAGGGTAACACACAATGTTCTACTTATTGCATAATTATACCAGTGTGTCCCCAAATGTCAGTTTAGATTTATAACAAATGTAAAATTCAATAAAGGGAAATGCATAAAGTTTGACTATTGTAAACTTTCCTCATTCACAGCCCGTAAAACCAAGAAGGGGCGTCAAACAGGAAAGGTAATCCAGCAGCCGACGATTCCAGAGCGCAATCTTCCTCCACTGCCCGAAACGCGGTCGCTGGTACCTAAACCCATGCCTCAGCTGGTGCCCACCATGCTGTCACTACTAAAGGCCATTGAGCCGGACACCATCTATGCCGGATACGACAGCACCATACCGGACACGTCCACCCGCCTCATGACCACTCTGAACAGGCTGGGCGGCCGGCAAGTCATCTCTGCAGTCAAATGGGCCAAAGCTCTGCCAGGTACAATTTGGGACATCTTAAAAAAGTCCTTCAGCCGCATAACATACTAAAAACCTCTATTTTGCACTTTTTAGGGTTTCGGAACCTTCACCTGGATGATCAGATGACCCTCTTGCAATGTTCCTGGCTGTTCCTCATGTCTTTTGGACTGGGTTGGAGATCATACCAGCAGTGTAATGGAAACATGCTGTGTTTCGCTCCAGACCTGGTGATCAATGAGTATGTATCTCATATAACAGGCCACGTGCAATAAGCCCCAATGTGTAACAAGAACTGGAACTATTTGTTCTGGCTCGACAATAAGCCTTGTCATGTGCTTCACTTGTACAAGGAAAAAGTTACTCATCCGGGGGGGAAAAAAAAGGATAATTTATTCTGAAGCAATATTTTTTATCAGTGTTCTATCAGCTTTTACAGACTTAAAGGATTAAAATATCCTGATAATCTACTCACCCCCATGTCATCCAAGATGTTTATATCTTTCTTTCTTCAGTTGACAAGAAATTAAGGAAAACATTCCAGGATTTTTCTCCATATAGTGGACTTCACTGGGGTTCAACGGGTTGAAGGTCCAAATGTCAGTTTCAGTGCAGCTTCAAAGAGCTCTACATGATCCCAGACGAGGAATAAGAGTCTTATCTAGAGAAACCATCAGACATTTTCTAAAAAAATAAAAATGTATATACTTTTTAACCACAAATGCACATCTTGCACTGCTCTGTGATGCTCCACGCATTACATAATCACGTTGGAAAGGTCACGCGTGACATAGGCAGAAGTACCGTGGTAGGGCGAAAAACTCATTTTCTCCTCCAACTTCAAAATTGTCCGACATCATTGTTTTACCTTTTTTTGTAAAGGGCATTTGACTTTGCACGTTTGTTTTGTAAACACTGGATCGGTACTTCCACCTACATCACACGTGACCTTTCTAATGTGATTACGTAATGCGTGGAGCATCGCCGAGCAGTGCAAGATGAGCATTTGTGGTTAAAAGGTATATAATTTTATTTTTGTTTTTAGAAAATGAGTGATGGTTTCTCTAGATAAGACTCTTATTCCTCGTCTGGGATCATGTAGAGCTCTTTGAAGCTGCACTGAAACTGACATTTGGACCTTCAACCCGTTGAACCCCAGTGAAGTCCACTATATGGAGAAAAATCCTGGAATGTTTTCCTCAAAAACCTTCATTTCTTTTCAACTGAAGAAAGAAACATCTTGGATGACATGGGGGTGAGTAAATGATCAGAAAATTTGAATTCTGAAGTGAACTAATCCTTTATTGTTATGAGATTAATGTTTTAAATAAATTTTTGAATATACAAATGAGAAATGTTGGGAAAAATGCAATGATACTTTTAAACATGAACCTAAACTGCCAGTAGGTGGCGGCATATCACTTAACGAGTGACCTTAGCTGGGTTTCCATCCAAAAACGAAGAGAATCTTTTCAAAGTGAGGTGCGTTTTCATGAAGTTGTTCGATTGGATGATGGTGGTATTGGTAACCTAGTATCCAACAGTAAATAAAACGCCATAAACGAGCGGTCGGGAAGCGTTCACCTAAACACTTATGAATGAGAAAACAATAAACGAGAGCCGTCTGAACTCTTCTTGACTTAATTAAGAGAGGACAACCCTGAAAATCCCATGACACTGTAGTATAAAAGTATGCATTTGCACACATGAGCGCCAGTGCATCCAGAATTAATGCATCATAACAGAATCAAACATAAAGTTTTCTGTTACAACACCATCAGCGGAAACAGGCGATTACGATTAGTTACGTGGGTTTAACGTTCGCTGCATCAGAATTTATTCGGCAAATTTGTTTCCATTTATTCAGCAAATGTGTTTGCATTTTTATTTGAACTTTGGCGTTTCAATCACTCGTTTCTGATGCAATACTTCAAAATGCGCATAAAAATGGTGATGGAAACATATCGAATCATTCAAGTGATTCATTCAAAATGCTGAATCATTCAGTAACAAAACACAGCCGAGTGTTGCTTTAAAAATGCACAATAGTTCTGCTGTGATCTTTGTTTGGAACTATTTTCATTGGTGAAATAGAACAAAAACAGTCAATATTGTGTCAAAAATGTAAGTAACTTAATATTAACTACTTGTTTATTGAACTATAAAATCAATGTAACATGTGTAGTCATGATAATATTCAGCAAAATGGCTTCCTTGGTCATGTTATGTTACTTAACTATATCATATGTTATAAATAAAAAAAAAAAACTCAACGTTTTGAATTTTTACCACAAGTCATGTTTCTTATTTCTGAAGCTCTTTATGTGTGCTGTTACTCTCATTTGTTTTGATTTCACCAAAGCCTCTCACAAAGAGACAGGCAGCGCGAGTCTCAACTAACTTCGGCTGTTTAACGCCCCATATAAGAGTTATTTGTCTCTGTCCACAGAGAGAGGATGAAGTTGCCCTACATGAATGATCAGTGTGAACAGATGCTGAAGATCTCCAATGAGTTTGTGAGACTGCAAGTGTCCAATGAGGAGTACCTGTGCATGAAAGTCCTTCTGCTCCTGAGCACAGGTGAGCTACTTCAGAAGACATTGATGCTTGATCCATATATATGGTCAAGATTTATTAAATGAGCTTAACAAACCAACATAATTTGACCATAACAAAACCTTCATATGTTGTTTCTCAGTACCGAAGGATGGTTTGAAGAGCCAGTCAGTGTTTGATGAGCTGCGAATGTCTTACATTAAAGAACTGGGCAAGGCCATTGTGAAGAGAGAGGAGAACTCCAGCCAGAACTGGCAGCGATTCTATCAGCTCACTAAGCTACTGGACTCCATGCACGATGTAATGAAGTTTATCCTAAAAATAATGCTCATAGAAAATTATGGCTCTGCTCCAAACTCTATACAGGAGGCAGCTCGCAAAATAAAACACTGTTCATAGGCAGCAACTCTGTGCGTCATACTAATACTGCTCGGGAGACTCAATTCAGCAGTTTATCCCAGTAGAGCATTGCATGTTGCTAAGCTAATGATGCAATACACTAATAAGGATGGATATACATGGCTCTCACAAATATTGGGTAAAATAGACCTTCTTATTGTATTTTACTTAAAGGATTAGTTCACTTCAGAATTCAAATTTCCTGATAATTTACTCACCCTCATGTCATCCAAGATGTTTTTGTCTTTCTTTCTTCAGTCGAAAAGAAATTATTAGGAAATTATAGGATTTTTCTCCATATAGTGGACTTCACTGGGGTTCAACGGGTTGAAGGTCCAAATGTCAGTTTCAGTGCAGCTTCAAAGAGCTCTACATGATCCCAGACGAGGAATAAGAGTCTGATCTAGAGAAACCATTGGTCATTTAAAAAAAAAAAAAAAAAAAATTACATATTTTTTAACCACAAATGCACATCTTGTAGACACTGGATCAGTACGTCTGCCTGTGTCACACGTAACCTTTCCAACATGATTATGTAATGCGTGGCGCATCACAGAGCAGTGCAAGACGAGCATTTGTGGTTAAAAAGTATATAATTTTATTTTTTTAGAAAATGACTGATTGTTTCTCTAGATAAGACCCTTATTCCTCGTCTGGGATCATGTAGAGCTCTTTGAAGCTGCACTGAAACTGACATTTGGACCTTCAACCCGTTGAACCCCAGTGAAGTCCACTATATGGAGAAAAATCCTGGAATGTTTTCCTTAATTTCTTTTCAACTGAAGAACGAAAGACATGAACATCTTGGATGACATGGGTGTGAGTAAATTATCAGGAAATTTCAATTCTGAAGTGAACTAATCCTTCAATAGACTGCACTATATTAAATCATTTAAATATTACTAAATTTATATTATATATTATAGTAAAATAAATAGGGGTTCAATCATGTAGTGCTGAAACTTTATTGTTATTGTTAAATTTCCCAAGGATCAGCATTCTCCTCTAAAAGTGATCGGTCAGACCAAACTAAGTCATAGAGACTTGAAACTGTCTACAGCGTCACCAAGACTTGCCCCAGTCGGCCTGACGGGGCCGCTACAGCGGTGAAAAAAACAAAATGGCTCATAACTCCTAAACTGTTCGTCACAGGCTTATATCGTTGGAGACACACGTCTCAGATTTGATCATCACCCTGGCAAAATGTTCGTGTATTTTGGATTTTTCGCCCGATCGGAACCAAACCAATGCAGAAATATTCTCTGCAGGTCAAACATCAATAATTATCCAAAAAAAAGTTAGAATTTCATTTCACTAACGTTAAGGGGTGGAGCCACTTTTACTAAAATGTCTGTAACTCTTGAACCGAATTAGATATTTTCACCAAACTCGGTACTCATGTTTATGGGCTCAATTTTTAATCACATGGCCACTTGGTGGCACTATAAAATAAAGCACGAATACGGCTATACCTACGCAACAGTCAGTCCGATTGATCCCAAAAAACTCAGCCTCCGTCGGCCAATGAAGTTCGAGCGGCTGTCAAGGTTAACGGAGGCTGATTGTAACGAAATTCGAAATTATTCAGCCTTTAAATGAGGAGTTTGCCTACTGACTGAGTTTTGAAACAGAGCAAATGTCTTTTATGTCATGTCATTTTAATTTAAAAACAACATAAATCATAATTGGTCCTATTTTTTGATGTACACTGCAGTTTAAAAGTTTGGGGTCAGTGAGATTTTTAAAAAAAAAAAAGTATTTTTTGATCACCAAGGCTGCATTTATTTGATCAAAAATGCAATAAAAACAGTTAAATATTATTACAATTTAAATAACTGTTTGCTATAGTAAAGTGTAATTTATTGCTGTGATCAAACATTACTCCAGTCTTCAGTGTCACATGATCCTTCAGAAATCATTCTAATATGATGATTTGCTGCTCAAGAAACATTTATTATAATTGTCAATGTTAAAACAGTTCTGCTGCTTAATATTTTTGTGGAAACTGATACATTTTTTTAATGTCACACTTAATGCATCCTTGCTGAATAAAAGTAGTCATTTCTAAAATAACTTTTCATTTGATGAAGAAGTGCATTACAGATGCTGTTTGAATCTCTAACCCCTCTGTGTCTCTTCAGATGGTGGGTGGACTCCTGAACTTCTGTTTCTACATGTTTGTGAATAAATCCCTCAGCGTGGAGTTTCCCGAAATGCTCGCGGAGATCATCAGCAATCAGTTACCAAAATTCAAAGCTGGGAGCGTCAAGCCGCTGCTCTTTCACCAGAAGTGAATCTCCTCCCAGCAGCAGGACACGATGCCTTAAACATCCACCCCATCCCCTCACTCCAACTCCACCCGACACAGCAGAGGGAGGCGGAGCCACGGCGCAATGAGGGCGAGGGGTGGGGACAGTATGCAACCCAGCACGGAACTCCATGATTGACCAGAACAGAGTCGGAGGAAGAGACGGGTAATTAGAGGTTCTAAAAAGCTAACAAATGGCTGAACTGTTGAAATGACATAACCGTGAATCTCATGGATAGGTTATCCCATATATGTCGTCTCAGGTGTTTGACTCCCAGAATCAACTATTAGTAGAAGAAATCTTATTGTCTAAGGTCACTTACTATGTAGTGTTCCACAGGTCTTTTATTTTTGGAGCAGATGCAGCACTTACAGAACAGTATGCGCAGATTATATCGTCTCTTTTACCGATTTATCTTCACATAGCATACTTTTTAACTTCAGATGATAACAGTTTAAAATAATCATTTCAAATAATATGTACAGAGATAATGGCTTCAGCTTGGTTTGAGAAAATAAAACGCGTTTTGTATAACAACATATCATCACAGTTTTAAAACAAGTCATGTCATTAACAGAACTGCATATATATATATACAGAAAAAGGGAAAATATGTGCCTTTTTTTTTAGCTTGTTTCCTTTTTAACCGTTGGTCCGCACCAGACACCCATTGTTTTAGGACTTCTTCATAGTTGATTGTACTTTTATACCCACTTGCACTTGTAATTTTAAAATAACGGCTGTTTTCTTTTCTTTTTTTCTTTTTTTGGCAGCTCTGTAATCATTAGTGTGAAATTCAAAAAAGTGATCCTTATCGATAAGACATGGAGATGCATCTAACGATTATTTTTACACTGATTGGTCAGTCGAGAAATGCAAATCGAGCACTTTCACTTCTTGTAAATGCTTTAAAGTGGCTGGTTTAGGTTTGTTCTGCAGAAAGGTGTATTCATGTCGAAGAAAGCCATTTATTATTAATTTCACCTGTTAACTGATAGAGGAATTATGCAATGTGAAACATGAGTTTTTGTTTTTTATTGTGTGTGTCGTAATTGTTCCTTTATTGCTGGCTTACATAGTAATGCCACGGGATACAACCAAAACAGAGGTTGCGGATTACATTCTGAATTCATACAGATTTTTTTTAATAGTCAGATACCGTACAATCACGCTCAGCTACACCAAACATCAACTCAGGCCCATTTCATTTATATTTGCAGCACTTCTCAAACTCTAGATTCTGTATGTTTTTTAACCTTTTTTCTTTTAATCAGGTCTAATCCATTAAACTAACCTCGGCTGTCTGATCGTTCAGTCAGTCGAACCGTGGCGCAGGAGCAGGGTTAACTCTGGGAATTTCTACTCACCTGTTTTGTTATTTCTGTGCCAAACGTATATTGCTTTTAATTTGTACAATATAAAACTGTGCTTGTCTTAACAGTTGTCAAAAGTATATATATTCAAGAGAGGGAAAAGATGAGAATATTTTAAATTTCTTCTGTGGAATCTTGTTTAATACATGAATAAAAATCAGATGATATCTCCAGCTTCAAACTGCTTAGCGTTGCATTGTGTGGTACAGATTTAGCGATCAACACTTATTTTCAAAATCTAATCAATATCTGAGCAGCACTTTTCACTTTGCTCTTTTGTTCCTACAGATATATATGATACAAATAAACAGATGTATTTACATGAACTTTTGCAACATGTCTAATAAAATGTTCTCTTAGACCCTATAGTATCAGGAGTGGCTTGTCATGTTGTCAGAATTCAAAAGCATGGAAAGGTGGGTGGGATTTAACTCAATGCTTGGTTGTCAAAAGGGACATGTTCTCACCTTTTATGCGGCGAGGGTCAGCTAATAAAGAGGCAAGAAATAGTAAATAAAATGATCATTTTTTTTAGTAGAGGTGTAATGGTGTTTGCACACTAAGTTTGAAATTTTCAAATGTGTTTTTTCATGTTCGTCATCCTAAAAATTTGTCATGCAAAGAAACCTTGCACTTGCAATGCGTATTAATAAGTTGCGAAAAAATTGACACGTGATCCGAATCATGATTCGACACAAAAGATTCATAACGCTCCGAAGCTTAATGAAGCAGTGTTTTGAAATCGGCCATCACTATATAAGTCGTTATTTTGCACCAAAAATATTCTCGTCGCTTTATAATATTAATATTGAACCACTGTACTCACATGAACTGATTTAAATATATTTTTAGTACATTAATGGATCTTGAGAGAGGAAATGTCATTGCTGGCTATGCACATTTCATCAAAAATATCTTAATTTGTGTTCTGAAGATGAACGAAGGTCTTACGGGTGTGGAACGGCATGAGGTTGAGTAATTAATGACATAAGCCCTGTCCAAATAGCCACACTTGCGGTCTTTGCACTTGACCACTTGCCTACTTATATGACGTATTTCCTGTATTTTGCTCAAGTGCTCAAGTAGGTGTGAAGACTGCAAGTGTGTGTAGAACTTTTGATTACCTGATGGGACACACTTACAGTCTTGCAAAAAAATGCAAGTGTTTACAAAGCTTTTTTTTAAAATTATTATTTTCAGTGCTTTGCATTTTAAAATACACCTCAATGTCTGTTCAGTGCTCACTATGTAACTAACAGAAGACACAATATTAAAATTGTGGTGCTTCTTTAAGTGATAAAAAGCAGTTGCAAATGACATACAAAATACACACAGCCTACTCATCTTTGCATCAATAAAATGTGCAACATTTTATATTTTACTACCAAATTATATGTAATATATAATTAATTTAACTTACAGTTTACCCTGACATCTCGCGATTTTGGTGCATGTGAGTTCCTGAACATAATGCATGATGCGCTCCAAAGCGGTATTCAAGATAGTGTGGTTTAGTGTGCGTTAAGGGCACTTGGGCATTTTTAAGACATGGGACAGTCTTGCGTACTTAATTCCTGTCGCGTGCATGAGCTCTCAAGTGGCCAAGACCGCAAGTGTGGGTATTTGGACAGGGCTATTATTTTCATTTTTGGGTGAACTAACCCTTTAAAAAGAGAAAAGGAAAGGAAATATTGGATCCATCCAATTCTGAGATTGCGTTCCACCTCCTTATCAAGGAGCTGCGGGATTATCCCGAAATAATCAATGTAGGTGTAGGAAATTTATACATATGTAACGGAGGCCGGCTAGTAAGAGCTGTGCGTGTAAACCTCACTCCCGTTCTCAAGAGGTGCTCTAGTGACTGACGCTAGGGCTGCGGACTTTAGCCTCCTTGTTAGAGGGCCCGCCTCCCATGCCAGCGGACCCGGGTTCGAATCCCGTGTGGTTCGCACAGGAGGGGTTACACAGTCATAAAAACTTTTATATTCCATTTCTTTGTATTCCACACTTTGTCATACAGTGCTTTGTGCTGCGGGATGAAGTGGATCAACTTGTCAGACGCCATTCTGGAGTTTGGCGTTCGCTTGTACGGTGGCTCTGATTTGTCAAAACACCTTTCAAAATGCTTGCTACAGATGCGAAAATGCAGAAATTGAACCTGATCCGAATTTAGTTAAAATGGTCTTTTTTTAAATTATTACTTCTAAGATGTGTAGGTAAAAGTTAAATAATGTTTTATTTTTAATTTATTTATAATAATTATTAAACAGAAACTCAAATGTGTGATCTTCTGGGTTTACTATTATTTAATGTACCATAACATATCTGATGCTAAATTAAATCTATCTAAACTTTCATTTTGCTTGAATTATCCACCAGTGTTGGGGTAACACATTACAAGTAACTTATGTAATCAGATTACTTTTTCCTAAGTAACATATTACTTTTAAATTTACAAAATGTGTTACATATGACACAAGTTACTGTTTTCTCATTTATTGACAGCTCTCCTGTCCTCATGTAAGAAATAGTAAGTGCAAAACGTTGTGCAAACATGTTAATGTAGTTCTAGACTAAATGTGAACATGCATTTAACTCATCTCACTTGCACAAAAACAGATTCAGCATTCCTCAAATTTAATAAAAACACTGAAATTCAAACTCAGAATATTACGCAAACCTGCAATAATTGAACGTTAAATAACACAAATATACTTTATGCATTTAATCTCACTTTATTAACCAACGTCTTTGATAAGACAAATAAGCTAAAATGACTTTAGCTAAACATTACATCTGTGTTTCATCTTTTTGTTTTTATTGCTGAAGTAAGAATGTTGAACTTTATCCTATTCTTCTTCTGCGATCCAGAATGGCAGCACAGCGGAAAGGTTTGTTTGAGCGACGCCCTCTACTGTACAGGTGTGAATTTGCATTTGCTTCAGCCTGAAGTGTATTCATTTCTCTTTTGGGGTTTAATATTTGCCAAAAATAGAACTTTTTTTGTTATTTAAAAACAAAGCAAGCCCAGCCCAGGTGAGAAAAAGTAATGCAAAAGTAACTAGTTACACAATTAGTTACTTTTTTAGGGAGTAACGCAATATTTGGTTACACTTTATTTTAAGGTGTCCGTGTTACAGTGTAATTCTACATTTAAGTACAGAATAATAATAATTAACTACATGTACTTACTATAGGGTTGGGGTAAGGATGAGGGTTTGGTTTAGGGTTAATTGCATGTAATTATGCATAATTTATAGTTATTACTACAGTAACCATATGTAACGTGTAACAATGACACTGTAAAATAAAGTGTTACCCAATATTGTAACATTATTTTTAAAAGTAACTTTCCCAACACTGCAATCCACAATGCATATTGTTGCATTTTTTGTATTCTGATATATGGTGGCACAATACAGTTACACATGTAGTTCTAATTCATTATTCAGAAATGTTTCATATTTAAACCTGGACATAGTTAAAAAGATAAAAGACATAGTTAAAAAGATAAAAGTTGCAAGGGCAAGGCCAAAAGATCTAAATAAAAGTGCTGATAACCAACCACTGTTTTGAATTTAAACAACTTGCACACATTAAACTCCATCTCCCAACAACAAACCAATCAACCAATCTGTTTCCATCACAGTGTACTAGCATTGGTAATATTCATCTGAGACCTATCCATGTAGTGGTCATATGTTTTTCATTAATCATGCCCATGTTTAAAATCAATGTGGACTTTTTTGTCATACCACATATTTGGAGGGTGTGACTAATGTGATGATGATGTAAATAAAATAACAACAATGTAATAAAATATAAGTTGTTACAGTGTAATTATATATTTATATGATTTCACTTTTTTAACTTTAGTTAGTGTGTAATGTTGCTGATTGAGCATAAACAACATCTGCAAAGTTACGACGCTCAAAGTTCAATGCAAAGGAGATATTTTCTGTTTAAGGACTACAACAAACGGCTGGTAGGAACTACAACGAGCTTCTTCCTAGGTTAGTGACATCACTAACCCTAAAATTTACATAAACCCCGCCCCCAAGAACACGCAACAAAGGGGGCGGGGCCATGTTGGGCTGCTTTAGAGAAGAGGAAGAGTTGTTGTAGTAGAGTGTTGTTGTCATGCCGTCATTTTACGCCGGACTGCTTCACAAATTCAACACTGGATTTGCACAAAAGATGAACATGACGGCACATGCTAGTGGATGAGTTGAATCAACTCCACAGCAACCACATAAATTTATCCACTAACCATTCAGAAACGTCTAAAAGTTGTAACTTCTTCCTGAGTCTCTCCATCAGCGTCGACTCCGGTTTGAACAATGTAAGGCTGAACACTTTCCTCATTTTGGCTGCGTGAGATTCTCCAGCTTTGTTGTTGTTGAGCTGTTAAAGCTCCGCCCTCTTCTGGAAAGAGGCAGCTCATTTGCATTTAAAGGGACACACACAAAAACGCCCAAATAGAGGCAAATTTGACAAGCTATAATAAATGATCTGTGGGGGATTTTGAGCTGAAATGTCAGACACATTCTGGAGACACCAGAGACTTATCTTGTAAAGGGCATTATAGATCCCCTTTAACTACTGAGTAATATTAATTTACAACATGTACTTACTGGTTGAGGTTAGGGTTTGGTTTAGGGTGAGTCTCAGCATAATTTACTCCTATTACTAGGCTACAGGAACTATGTGTAACAAGGACAAAATAAAACGTTACCTATAATTGTAATAAAATTATAGTGTAACCAGCATTCAGTAATCCATTTAAAACTAACAGCTTGATATTCATTACACAAAATAAACCTTAGTGTGTGTGTGTGAATTTTTTTAGCCCAGGCAAGTCTTGAGCCCCTGTTAATGAACACAAGCCCTTCCTTGTCCCCTGCTGCTCCAGCATTATTAACTGTGTCTCAAACTTACTGAGCTGCCTATCTAGACAGCATTTTCGGCCATCGTATGCACGCTCCGAGCCAGCTGCCCTAAACAATCTGCAACATCAGCAGCTCGCGAGGATTGAGTCACGGCCATTTTCTGTTTTCAGACACCTCAGAAGATCATTAAACAGTAGGCATGACTGAGGCCGATATTGCAGTGAAATTCAACCCGCCCGACTATAAGAAGCTCACGCGGCTGTACTGTATGAATGGAGGATATCACCTTCAGATCCTGGAGGACGGGACAGTGGCTGGAGCTCGAGAGGAAAACATCCACAGTGAGTTCTGCTGCTGCATGCGTGTGCCATGACTCTCACTGCGCTATTGCAGCGTTATGAAGACGTGTTTAGTTCAGTAACTGCTGTTTATGGTGCTAAACATGAGCTGCACTGATGCTATCAGATCCGAGCTAAATGAGAATAATGAAGCACAAATAATAACAACATATATTTCTAATGTAATTCATGCCTAATAAAGAATGATCAAATTGCCAATTTCATTTCAAAAGGTTATGTTCACAGACAAGAAAATAATATATATTTTTTTAATATTAATGAAATGTAAAAGAATATTCTTCCTGTTGAAAATTGCAGATCTATCTATCTATTTGAAAATAAAAGGAAAAAATTGTGGAAACAAAGTGATCATAATTTTTGCATAAATATTACTTTTTTTTTTATTTTAATATTTTGAGGTAATATTAATAAGTAATATTTATGCAAAAATTATGATCACTTTGTTTCCACAAATTTTTCCTTTTATTTTAATATTTTGAGGTAATATTAATATTGCATTGATTTTACTGACAAAAATGTTACATTTGACCCCTAGATTATTATTACATAAATACGTATGCATATTTTATTTATACAGCTGTGCATAATGCACAAAGTCTAATGTTCCAGATGTATACCACATTATTATTATTGTTTATTTATTTTTTTCTTATCGCTCTAAAAAAAATGCTGGGTTAAAAATGGACAAACCCAGCGGTTGGGTTAAATTTTTGCCCAACATGCTGGGTAGTTTTATTTAACTCAACTATTGTTTATTTAAAAATTACTATATTGCTCTCTTAAAATGAATCCAAAACAGTTTGGAAATAAACATTTATTAATAAGTTTAATAAATAACAATTAAATTATAAAAAAAAAATATTAAATTGCTTATTAATAAATGTTCACCTTTTCATTATTATTGTTGCCTCTAGTAATTATGTCTGATTTTTAATTTCCAACCTTTTTTTGGGGTTCATTTTAAGCCAGACATTGCACTAAAAAATAGCTGTAAAAAACAAATTTGCACAGTAAAATACCGTTTTTCATTGAAACAGTAATATACCGTAAAACAATGCATTCTGGGTAATATTTGTCATTTCCGAGAGCTGCGTCCGAAATCGAATACTTCTCTACTTATAGTAAGTACGAGAAAGACAGTACGGACACAGCTTAGGTTACTTTCTTGAAAATGACAAATAATATTACCCAGAATGCATTGTTTTTACAGTATATTACTGTTTCAATGAAAAACTATTTTACTGTGTAAATTTGTTTCGTTTTTTTTACAGCAATTTTTAGTGTATAGTATTTTTTAAACAATAGTTGGGTTATATAAAACTACCCAGCACATTGGTCAAACATTTAACCATTTGTCCATTTTCAACTCAACTTGGGTTGTTTTTAACCCAGGAATTTTTAGAGTGTACTCTTATTTAAATGTTCTTTCTGTTCTCGTGTCATATACACAAAAAACAATTTCCAAAATGTTGAAAGTTTTATATAGCATCTGGTTAACTTATAACATGAAAGTAAGGTTAATAACTTAGAGAACAAAATTTTCAGTTTTACTCAAATTAGGGTGATGCAAAAATGAGTACACCCCACTGAAAGCTACATTTTAGACTACAAATGTCTAATTTAACAAGAATTCAACCACAGGTGAGTGAATTATTCATTACACAGGTGTCCAGCAGACGGTTGACTATAAAAGGGTGTTAAAACTCCTTCCCATTTCATGCTGTCAGCAATGAATCTAAAATAAAAAAATGAAGATTGCAATAAAACACTTGTTAATCATCTGACTTGAATCCTTTCATTTCATCCCTAAAACATTTGTCCTTGATCTTCTGTAAGCTGTTCTGGAATCTGTGATTATTCTGTATCATTTTCAATAATCCTCCCGTGTGTTTCTGTGTTTTAAAGGCATACTGCGCATAAAAGCAACAAGTCCAGGAGTGGTGGTCATCGAAGGAACAGAGGCAGGACTTTACCTCTCGATGAATGAAGATGGCAAGCTGTATGCGTCAGTAAGTATAAAGAAAACTTTCTGACATACATGAGACACATCAGCATTTGTGCAACTATTATGTGCCTTCTCTCTTTGCAGTCATTAGTAACGGATGAAAGTTATTTCTTGGAGAGGATGGAGGAGAACCACTACAACACATATCAGTCTCAGAAGTATGGTGAAAACTGGTATGTGGGAATAAAAAAGAATGGGAAAATGAAACGAGGCCCAAGGACACACATTGGACAGAAGGCTATTTTCTTTCTCCCACGACAAGTAGCCCAGGCCAAGGACTGAGGCCTGAAATCTGATCATAAATATATTTAATCACATAGAATAACCCTAATGCACTGTCATGTCACAGGCTTACTCTACTAACTACACATAAGATGCTTCTATGACAGAAAAGGTGCGTTCACGCTATGTCGTAATTACCGTAATTATGCGATTTTAGCTTGTAAAAACTGTTCGCATCTTCGTAGAGATTGTAATCTATATCTATCGTAGAGAATGTCGTCATCTCAAACTTACGGTAACTATGACATGGTGTGAATGCAGCATAATATATAATATATGCAGAGTTTACTAACTCTTAGATGTAAACATGTCCAAAATGCACTGAGAAAAAACGAGAACTACTGTAATAGTAACTTATTTTTACTTTGCACTTGTGTATTGATTCACAAATTTGCCATTTCATGTTGTTTTGTTTTTTTTTATTTGTATTTAAGAACTTGTATCTGATTGTACTTGTTCTATTTTTCTTTTTACGAACAACACAGAAATAGCAGGATTATAGTTTGTGTCATTGAACCTTTCTGGATCATTTTAAACAATAAATCTGTGAGCTGTGCTTGTGTCGAGTCATGGAAATATATATTCATGTAGTTATTATCACTGAAAATTAATGAATGGTGAATGGTGGAGATACATAAGACATCAAATGAACAGATTATTGTTGATCTTAACACACATAATAGATTTGTATTTAATATATAAAATATAATACATTTATATGTAAAAGTCTGCAATCCATCTTCAATTGAGGATGTAAAAATGATGACACTGTGGCAATAATAGTGTTTAAACAGTATGTGAGATAAAAATAATGTTTAAATTAATACTTCTATTCAGCTAGAATGCATTAAATTGATCAAAGGGGACAGTAAAGACATTTACAAAAGATTTCCGTTTCTAATAACTTTCTATTCATCAAATAATCCTTAAAAATGTACCAGTTTTCACAAAAATATTAAGTGTTTTTAACATTGATAATAAATGTTTCAGCAAATAATATTAGAATGACTTCAGAAGGATCATGAAACACTGAAGACTGGAGTAATGATGCTGAAAATTCAGCTTTGATCACAGGAATAAATTACATTTTAAAACATATATACAAAACTATGGAAGCTTGTTTCCACCAATCAATAATAATAATAAACTAAAGCTGCAAGCAGCATTTACCAGGGTTCAAGCATTTAAGACCTTAAAGCACATATGCATAAAAAGATATTTTAAAGTTTAAAAGATATTTAAGTTTTATTTAGCAAGCATGTAACCACCTAAATCACAGAAGGAACTGGTCATTTTCAGTCAAAACAGGCAATTTACCATTGAAAATGTATGGATTTTAAAGCTTTAACAGTTATAGTGCCACCTATGGTCCGATCTCCATAACAATTGGCATGCTTCTTTAGAGTCATATGCTACATGTGTTCACCAATTTTCGTGAAGTTCTGAGTTTTCGTTTAGGAATTATAGGCTTTTGAGTACATTTTGCCACACCCATTTTATAAATGACCGTGTTATAGCAACCGAAATGGTAAAGTTCAACTTTTTTTGGATAATTATTGATCTAGAGAGTCCATAGAATTGTCCTACACTGGTTTCGTTCCGATCTAGAGGCAAAGTTGTTCAGCATGAGGGGATCTATCAAATGATATGCATATTGTGTGGTTTTATGAAACACCACGTGATTGCCAAGGCGTAAAACTCGTTAGCGCCAATTTGTGGCCGATTTCTTTCAAAATTCTTACAGACCTCTAGGTCCATGAGTCGAACATGCCCATCGAGTTTCGTTCCGATCGGCCCCCGTTAACCTTGTTTAATAGGTGCTGAAACTTCATTGGCCAATAGCGGCCATGTTTTTTTGAGATACGCCAATGTCCTCATAGACAATCATGCCCCCTTGGACCAAGACACTGCATGCCAAATTTCAAGTCAATCGGACCAACAGTTGCTTAGTTACAGCCGTTTTTATGTTTTTTTTCAAGTTATTGCGCCACCTAGTGTCCAATTGACGTGATTTTTTTATCGTGACCAAAGATTGAGCCCCTACACATGTGTACCAAGTTTGGTGCAAATATCTCATTTCGTTCTGGAGTTATAGCCATTTTAGTAAAAGTGGCTCCGCCCTTAACGTACGTTTTAGCACCCCTTAGCGACCATGATTAACTTTTTTTGGATAATTATTGACTCCCGAGAACATTTCTGCACTACGTGCTTGAACCCCTAAAAAAAGTAACTGTGACTGTTTAATCTCACATCTTACCATACTTCCCCCCCTCACAATTGCAAGCTTATATCTCATCATTTCAGACATTATAAACCCATATTTGCAAGTTATTTTTTCTTCTCAGAATTGAGATATAAACAAAGACTTGATATACAGAAAGACGGTGCACTCGTATTATTGTGAATGGGAGAAAGTGCAACGCACAATATGGTGGAATAAGTCCCGCCCTCTAAATAAGAGCCAATCGCTGATTGGTAAAGTCACGCGTCACTGCAGCGGCCGTTAGAAGCTCCGGTTCCTTTAGAAACAGTCAGACACGCGATTCCGTGCTTAGGACTGTGCATGCGCATTAACTTGATCCAGCCTGAAAAATGCAGTTTTTTGTCATGATTCGAGCGTTTAGAAACAAAATTTATGAGACAGTTGTTGTCAGATTTCATTAGTGATTTCAAATATGAAATTTAAAATCGAAAGCTTGGCGAACAGCTTTGGAGAATTTGACGTTTCCCCATGAAAAGAGATAGAAGCCGCACTTGAATGTCCGAGAGTGAAATGACTTTGTGTAAACTCACAAATGCGAGAACAAAAAGTCATAATTGTGAGATAAAAAGTCGCAACTACCTTTTTTATTCTTTATTCCATGGTGTAAAAAAGCTTCCATTGAAAAGTTATTTTAAATTGTAACAATATTCCTGTTTTTACTGTATTTTTGATTAAATAAATGCAGTCTTGGTGAGCAAAAGAGACTCTCAAAAACATTCAAAAATCTTACCCAGCCCAAACTAGCAATGGTGGTGTAAATAACTGACAAATACACCAAGTGATCAGTGGTTGTGTTGCCATAGATGTTACATTTATTAAAAGTTACTTGACAGGTGTAAAACATACAAATCACAAACAACATATTGTGAAGCACTATATCTCATACTGAAAGATCAATCTACTGCTACATTTGGCATCATAAAACATTCTATTCTTCACACCAGATCATTGATTGATTAAGCGCATTACATATTCAGGGTGCTTGAATGCTGAATCATTTAGCCGTTTATATTTGAACTGCTAGGAATCTAGGCGTAGCTTTTATTTCATGAGTATTTTGGTCCTTTTTGTGACAATAATTTGAAACAGGCTTACATATTCTCGAATAAACTTTGCCCTAATATGCTCTTGGCTTTTTCAAGGACCTGGCAGTTGCTCTGCGTTGTTCTGGTTATATCTTAAAAGTGCATCTTTATAGCTCTTCTCGTATACGGTATATACATACTTTTTTTTTTTTTTTTTAAGTTCACAAAAGAAAGCTCAGTTACTAGATTTATTCACAAAGTAAAATTACATCTTCCCCACAAATTAAAAGAAAGCCCACAGAAACAAACAGTCAGTGACTGGGAATTTAACAAAAACAGATCCTCTGATGGCATCGCTGCCAGTTGGAATTTGAAATGCCAAATACATGCAAATGTAAGTAATAATAAATGCATACTGTACGTCTACACTTTAATTAAGCACTGATAAACTTGCTGGAGGAACTCGGATCCTTTTGTAAAAAATGCCAATATAATTAGTTGCACTGTGCAAACGGAGAAATGCACGGGTGTCTGAAGCAGATGTACTCTTCTTTGTTGCCTGAAGATTCAAAAAAAGCTCTTTGACTGCCATTTTGTTCATTTTGCAATTATCCTGAGATTTTTAATCTATTCCCAAAATCAGAAAGGGAAGAAACTTCACCTTCATGTTAATGTCATTTCCACAATCATTTAGATCACATAAATGTTGTCTTTTAATTCTTTCCCCCCTAATGCAATGCTCACACATAAACCCATCTAAAAGCCAGTAAATAATTTCTTGTGATTTACCTAATAGATAAAAAGAACGCGGGTTCGAGGAAGGGTGGACATGGAATGATCTGCCATGTTGCGAACTCTGGAGTAGTTAACAAATCCCCGGAAGAACAGCAGGAACCCTAGGTGTATTCAAAATAACATATTAGTTGTAAGAATATGTTCAATTTTAGATCAAATGGAAACATTTATATACATTAATGTGCAAATATTCACTCACCCACAACAAGGAAAACCCACCACAGCCAGTACTGGCCGTCAAAATATCCAGGGAAGTAGGTGGAAAACTGTTTAATCACAGAGAGAAAGAGTTGAGTTACATTGCAATAAAAACAACGCAACTTTTTTAAATAAAGGTTTAGTTCCTGTCTCTATGAATCCCCTCCTTCTGAAAAGCACAATATGCTCTGATTGGTTGGCTGGACCAGTGTGTTGTGATTGGTCAAGCACTTTGAGGAATATTGTGTAAATTCCCGGAAGCGCTTTGTAACTTTGCCGAGCTTTTTCCATGCTTAAACTATTAGCAGATTACTAAGGAAAGTTTTAAAAAATCTTTAAAGCAGCATAATAGGTCCTCTTTAACATTAGTTATGATTAGGCATGTGACGGTATCAAATTTTCATGTTGCGATTAATTGCTGAAGCTTTTATCACGGTATACGGTATTATCAAGTTGCAAAGTAAAAAGTTAATAAGTTGCAAAAAAAGTGCTGTCATACTATAACAGGTTTAAGAACTCTTTTTGTAATAACAATGAATAATAAAGAACTCTGAATGTTTAAATACAATAATACAATAAACAAAAATATATAAAGTAAAATTTTCAAACAGATTGAAGTGCAAAAGAATTCGGCTATAAAGAACAACAGGAAACACTTTACAATAAGGTCTCATTATTTAATGCATTAACTAAGATTGAGCAATAGCTACATTTGTTACTAAAGTATTATTTTTTGTTAATGTTAGTTTAGAAACACAACTGATCATTGTTAGTTTTATCTCAGGTCCATTAAATAAGTTCTTTTGGATTTTAGTAATGTTATTAAATAGTAACTAAGAAATTAACATTAACTAAGAATAATTAATGCTTTATAAGTATTTTTATTGTCAGTTTAGTGATAATGAATTAACATGTTAACTAGTATAGCCGTACGTCTCAAAGTTTTACTGAACAATAACAAATAATCAGAACATTTCTAATCATTAGGGCATGTTGTAGTCCAGATTAAAATATAAAAATGTTTAAGTTTGAAAATAAATAGCCTATTGAGTCTTTAAGTATTCAGTATTTGGTGCTGTGATGAACAACATTGAGATTACAAAAAAATGAATGGCTGTTTGAAGCATTTTAAAAACTTCACTAGCGCAGCTGCTTTGTTTGCAGGGTTTCCGGGGTAACCGCTGCATTTCTGCTGTTCCATCAGCGCCCTCTGCTGTCAGAGCGTCTCCTTCACTCGTTCCGCCATGTGCTTCTCATGCACGCTGAGCTTGTTTACATCTGAGCGCGTGTCCCTTTGACGCAGAATACAGCGGTGTTGTGCATTTTATACGGTTGATGGAGAACGAATTCTTAAATGCATTATAAATATTTTAATAATTGGTAATAAACAGTTATTTATGGTATTTTGAAGTGCCCACATTAACAATATTGTGCATATTCATTATCGTGATATATCGCATTACCGAATATCGGCACGTCTAGTTATGAATACAGACATGTTTATTCAAGGGTTAATAAATGCTGTAAAAATACATGGCGCATTGTTAATTTAAGAATGAGACCTTATTGTTAAGTGTTACCATTATGATGTAATGAGTATGTACGATTTGTGAGAGAAAAATACCCTGACGATCAGGACCCATTTGACCAGGGACAGTCCAAACCCAGAGATGGCCCCATAGCGCCCGGCCGCAGACGTGGTCAGACAGAAGGACAGGAAGAAGCCAATCCAGTTAAAGAGGAATGCCACTGATGAGACAAAGCAATGAACAGCTATTAACATATCTGCAGCACTTTGTGTCCAAATGTCGAACCATCAATTATTCATCCATAACACACTATCAAAGTGTATCTCAGTCTTATTTCGACGGTAACTGTTTCTCATGAGGATGTCTGTACAACAAAATCAGTGAGGAGCCATGTTGATTTAAACTGATTCTGAAGGCATTTTACTCACAGTAGAGCGAGTTCTGTGATCCTACAAACCTGGGAATGCACTTTTCAGTCACATGATTGTCAGCTATAAACCAAATGTCTGTTATTGTGCAGAGAATTAATCAATTCTAATTTAATTTCATACTAGGAAAATAATATAACTTGATCATTTAAATATCCTATTTAAAAAAAGGACAAATGATGGGCTAAAATGGTTATCTTGCATTCTAAATGATAAGATGATTAGTTCACTTCAGAATTCAAATTTCCTGATAATTTACTCACCCCCATGTCATCCAAGATGTTCACGTTTTTATTTCTTCAGTTGAGAAGAATTGAAGGTTTTTGAGGAAAACATTCCAGGATTTTTCTCCATATAGTGGACTTCACTGGGGTTCAACGGGTTGAAGGTCCAAATGTCAGTTTCAGTGCAGCTTCAAAGAGCTCTACATGATCCCAGACGAGGAATAAGAGTCTTATCTAGAGAAACAATCTGCCATTTTCTAAAAAAATAAAATAAAAATTATATACTTTTTAACCACAAGTGCTCATCTTGCACTGCTCTGTAATGCGCCACGCATTACGTAATCATGTTGAAAGGTCATGTGTGACGTAGGTAGAAGTACCGATCCAGTGTCTACAAAACGAACATGCAAAGACTAAGTCAAACGGCCTTAACAAAAAAAAAAAAACGTCAAACAACATTGTCAGACAATTTGAGGAGTTTTTCGCCCTACAACAGTACTTCCACATACGTCACGTGACCTTTCCAACATGATTACGTAATTCATGGAGCATCACAGAGCAGTGCAAGATGAGCATTTGTGGTTAAAAAGTATATAATTTTTATTTTATTTTTTTAGAAAATGACTGATGGTTTCTCTAGATAAGCCTCTTATTCCTCGTCTGGGATCATGTAGAGCTCTTTGAAGCTGCACTGAAACTGACATTTGGACCTTCAACCCGTTGAACCCCAGTGAAGTCCACTATATGGAGAAAATCCTGGAATGTTTTCCTAAAAAACCTTCATTTCTTTTTGACTGAAGAAAGAAAGACATGAACATCTTGGATGACATGGGGGTGAGTAAATTATAAATTCTGAAGTGAACTAATCCTTTAACAGAAACAAGTTAAAGCAAACTCTTTTCAACATACGGTAAACATGTGACCCAGCTACTTGTTCAACTAGTAAAATAACCAGCTGTGCATGCCCTAATTTATATTAATATTTAAATGTATAGCACAGCATAACAATGGCACAGCATAATTATGTTTTATTTATTTTTTTCAAAGGTGAAGTATGCCGTTTCCTAGCAGAATTATAAAAATAAAGCATATTTTCAAACAATCATGCAAAAGCCCCTTTCCCGTGCCATGCCTCCTTGAGAAGGCTAAACAGGTAAAAGCAGGCAACACACTAGAAACACTAGACTAACACTCTGTCTAGAGCAAATGCAAGCGTCTCGTTTATAATAAACCCACCTGGCCCATTTTTTTGACATGACACGGCACAGCTGTTTGAGGCTTGGACATATTCATGACCTTTTTAATCTTTGAAGGTCAAAATGCAGTGAATTTTGGCTTGCACTCCTGTACCAGAAGCTGAATGTCTTTTTTCCATCTTGTCAGACTAAACACCCTCTGTAGCCACGCCCCTAACTCTCGCTATAGGTTGAGCGGAAAAATGATTGATGCATCTCAATGTTTAGATGGTGAGTGGGAGGTTGTTAACACTTTTACGGAGAAAAACCCATGAATTTAGACAGTGATTAGCCCCTGTAAATGTAAAAATGACCATATGTCCTCATGACAAACAACAAGAGGGCTTGTAAACAGATGGAAACATGGACGTGTCTAGAGCGGTCGAATGTGGCATCTATCTATGGTGAGTATTGTGCACTCTTACTGAAAAATGTAAGCATGAATATCCCATCATTCCCAACCCGCAGTTGATCCGTATCGTCAAAGCTGTCCCTGGCAATGAAGTCCTCATCCTGT